>CM058047.1:28229876-28344280 GCA_030169165.1 Centaurea solstitialis
GCTTATTGAACAGATTTGTTTCTTTTTGCCCTGGGGAGTATCATCACAAAAAGCAAACAAAACATTCCACCAATTGCAATTATTCCATCATTTGGGCAGCAGAATCAGACTAGATCTAAATATTTCTGTTTACTAGGAAATTGGAGAGAAACTATCAGAAATCGGAGGCAGGTTGGACTATCCTCGTCTAACTGAAGATCTCGTTCAAGACATCTTAAAGATTTGGAGAGATCCAGCCATACAGGTATCTCTGTCAATTTGGATTGCTAGTGCTGGGTAGTTATTTGGCATGCAGACAAGTATAGTATATATATATATATATATATATATTATATTCTACTTTTGGTAATATTTCCAGTCTAGGAAAGTTCAAACACTCATTCAAGAGGTTCATGTCGAAGTGTTATAGCGTGTCTATTGCATGCAGGAAACATATGCCCGTGGAAATGAACTCCAAGTTCCAGACTGTGCCGATTATTTCATGGAAAACTTGCAGAGATTGTCAGATACAAATTATATTCCTACAAAGGTATCTAAATGAAAACTATTGATGTCTTTTCGCTTTTCCTTTGTTGTTGAATAAGAAACATAAATTACATATAGCAAACCATGTTTGCCTGATGAGCTACTCTATCATTGTGGCATCCATTGTTCTAGCTCATAAGATACTTGTGTAGAATAACACCTCAGTGATTGTAGATAATTTGACATATTTGTTTCTATATTGAAGAACCTGTTTCCCAGTACTAGGAGCAGATATTGGTCTTTAACTTGAGCAGCTGTTAGTATTGGACCTGTCTCATAAGTTGCAAGCGATAAGAAAATACATTTAATGTTTAGTAACCACCTCATACTTAGTAGTTTAGGTTGTGGATATTAATAAATTTATTTTCAAACAATTCTTTCAAGGCTTCTCAAGATGGATTGTCAATCAATCGAGAATAGAATAGAGTTGGACAAAGCTTCGAAGGTAACAAATATAGGGTTGGCTTGGGAGCTCAAGATCTAAGGGATATATAGTTGGAATTAAATAACTTCACTCACAATTTCCCTAGTAGTTGCAGACTTGCAGCTTCAGTATAAAGGGTGTCTTAGGTTAACGCATCAGTAAGTTTGCCCATTGTGACCCACCAGTCATGTTGTCACCAATTAGAATGATAAATAGCTTGCATTGTTTCATCGTTCCTTGTTGAAAATTTGTTGATATAGGGGCTCTTTGTTAAAGTCATTTTTTTTCTTTGATGTTCTCTTTTTGTTAACAAGTTTCTCGTGAGCAGGAGGACGTTCTCCATGCCCGTGTTCGTACTACCGGTGTTGTAGAAATCCAGTTCAGGTAAAACTTGTTTCTTTAAGGATAAATTCTTATTTGTTAATTTCTGTTGCTCTTTTTCTTCTTCAAAATGTTATCATTTTTCTCTATTCCTCATTCTACATTGTGGCTCCCATCTTTATTTTTCTTCCCATCAAGTAAATGGAACCCAGTCACATCTCAATTTCTCCTCACATCAAGTAAATGAGACCCACAACATGGAAAATGTCAAATGGCTACAACAAATAGGACTTCAATCTTTGTGGAAATGAAGCTTGGGCTTATAGATATGAGAGTGGACTTAACCAGAACTGGATTTCTACATGATCATGAAATGAGTGGAAGGATGGATAGAAGGGAGATGATTGGCCGATACCTAGTGTTTTTTACCCTGAAGGACACAAAGAAATTGTTATTAATTATTTCTTTCTGCACATTTTAATAGGAATACATGACAATATATAGAAAAGGAGGAAAATGGACATGGTTCAGCTTCTTAATACTTGAGTGGTATAAAAAAGGAAGAAAGGATATTTTTCCGTGAAAAATAAAAAACGGACTCCTATATTTAAGAAATTTAAATATTTAGAAAACTATCTACAGATTCTTTCCTAATCATCCTGACATTCATGTGAAGAGATTTGGAATTCCACATGAACTTATACCCAAACCCACAGGTATACCTTTTAACCTCTCTAGCACCTGCCTAATGGTTTCAATTTCCAAAATCATCAAATACAAGGATATCTTCCAAATACATATCACCATTAAGCTGCTATTAGCGTCATAATTCATATGCATGATTGATATAGTTGGTTCTAAGACATCCTTGTATGTAATGGCTTTCAAACATTTTGTCCTATCTGCGAGTAAGTCCTAGAACATTCTTAACCATCTTCGAATTCTCATAGGTTCATGAGTAATCATAATCTTGGTCTTCATATTGATACTCGATTTTCCCAAAACATATTAAACTGCAATGTATACCGTTATTACCTACTGCTGGTTTTATGGTGTTAACAATGCTATCTATGTGCAATTTTTTGGTTCATTCATTTTTGCCTGGAATCAGTAAATTCATTATTAAAGTTACAAGAATATGCTTGCTTGCAGCCCTGTTGGGGAGAACAAAAAAAGTGGTGAAGTATATAGACTTTTTGATGTTGGAGGCCAGCGAAATGAGCGAAGGAAGTGGATTCATCTATTTGAAGGTGTTACAGCTGTGATATTTTGTGCTGCTATTAGCGAGTAAGATTAATTGACCAGATGTATTTGGTAGATCTTAACACCTCTAAACATCAATGTGATATTGTGATTGATGATCTATGATCTCAACATTTTTTCCAGGTATGATCAAACCTTATTTGAAGATGAAAGCAGGAACCGAATTATGGAAACGAAAGAACTCTTTGAATGGGTCCTAAAGCAAAAATGTTTTGAGGTTATAAATCACATGGTTCTTCTACACTTTTCTTCTTTCTGTATGACAGATCTCTTTGGCAATTCATCTCCAGATTACTCATTTTATTGTGAATTATTTTTAGTTTTAATGTTTCTGTTAGAAGGGTTTTGTTATTTCCTTCTATATATCTGGCCGACAAGCACAACCTCTGTAGATTATTTTTACAGTGTTTCCCCTTAAATAATATTATATATTACCCCAAACCCTAAATATCTACAGCATACAAGAGCTTAGGCTTGATGATCGATACCCTAACCCCCAAAAAAATTTGTGCCCCCTTCAGCAGTAATCTGCTGCTCTTTTAACCGTCATACCCCCTCAGCCTTGACAGAACTTTGTCCGTGTTTTCAGGTTCACCTCATAGTTGAATCCCAGACCCACTTATGCTCCACTAAAATGCTCTGTAGTATGGAATGGACCGCTCACATTATTTTTTGTCTCCATAAGATCACTTGTGAAACTGAAAATATAGGTCTACTCACATGGATCCTGATATATATGGTGCCGTCTCTACCTAAACTTTTTATCATTTAGCAAAATAAGTAAAAATGTAGAGTGCTTGTTAATGTTCTATGTGACTTGTTCTTTTGTTTTCAACAGTAGTGGACGGACTTGATCATCAACATCAGATATGATCGGAATCGGTTGGATACTAAACCATATTCCCTTTTCTGGGATACTACCTTTTTAAGTTATTCCCATCCGCGCCATTGTTTACTATGTTATCCAAAATTTTCGGGATAATATTCTATCTAATTGTACTAAACTCAACCCTAGAACCTCATAATGCATCCTTATTAGCTCCTCCAGTGTCACCACACATTGAACATGGGAGACTAAATACCTTCCAGGATTGATGTAGTATTGTCTCGTATGAAGTCGTTCATTTTTTTAGACCAACTATGACGAAAACTGGAAAGTTTTTGTCAAATGATGAATACCCCCTTGCATAAGCTTGAGAGATATATGAGGTTGTTTGCAAATTTCAGTTGCCTTTGCGAATGTAGTTGGTTCTTCTTCATAGCTCTAAGGAAAGGTATGTTTGTGTTCAGTTCGAGCAGATGTAGATTGGACCTGCAAATCCATCAGCAGTTTCTTGAACTTTGTTCTAGCAACTTCTCTTGTGGAAGAGGAATAAACAAGAACCAAGTCATTCTACAGAGAACTAATTATCATATTCTACTGTATTATGACTTATATTGGCCATGATCCACCTCTATGCTCTAACTATCAGCATTGGCATTTTCATCATTTAACAACCATTAATTAGGGTTTTATTACCCTTTCCTTATGTTTCTTAGCCTGTGTGACTCTGCCTTGTGTTTATTGTTTATAGTGTTGTATGCCAATAATATTCGTTACTTCAAACCCTAAAAATGTACATTAACTGTGTTCTTTTACAAATATTATCTTACCTGACGACAAGATCGCTTGTGTTTTTTGGCCTGTGCAGAAAACATCTTTCATGCTGTTTCTAAACAAGTTTGACATTTTTGAGAAAAAGGTTTCAAAAGTAAGTGGTAGTCTATAGTCTATAACTAGTGCGTTAAAATGCATCTGTTGCATCTTTGATCTAAAGATTCGAGAGTTGATTTGTTAGGTGCCCCTCAACGTATGCGAATGGTTCAAAGATTATCAGCCAGTTTCAACAGGAAAGCAAGAAGTAGAGCATGCATACGAGTAAGCATTTATTTACATTATAGATTATTGGTACTGACTTAGGTTCACGTGAGACTAAGTTGTTTTCGTGAGACCGGTGAGACCAAGACTTTACACATGAAACTTCACAGCAAAACAATGTGAAGGTAAAAAAAAATTTGAACATTCATGGTGAAAAACACTGTCAAGGTAAAAAAATCCAAATCTTCATAGAAAAACACTGTGAAGGTAAAAATATAATAATCTGAACCTTCACAGTGAATATGTTGTGAAGGTAAAGAAAAGCCGAACCTTCATAGGGAAAAACACCGTCATTGTAACATTTACAGTGTTTTCACTATGTAGGTTCGAATTTTTTTTATCTTCACAGTGTTTTGCTTTGAAGTTTCATGTATAAAGTCTTGGTCTCACGCACACAACTTGGTCTCATGTGAACATGACCCTATTGGTACTTCCATCAATTTATATTGAAATTTAGAAGTCTGTTATTATAATGTCATCAGGTTTGTGAAGAAGAAATTTGAAGAGTTGTACTATCAAAATGTGACATGTGATCACCAGGACCGTGTGTTCAAGATCTACAGAACGACAGCATTGGACCAGAAACTTGTGAAGAAAACTTTCAAACTGGTAGATGAGACCCTGAGAAGGCGAAACCTGTTTGAAGCAGGCTTATTGTGACGACCAGCGTTTCAAAGTGTCAATATTTCATCACTAAATTCTTTTTGACAATGACGATCGATATGCGGCTATTTCACAGGTTTTTAAAAAAATATGGTTTTACATGCTAGGAACATACCCCCTATCCATTCTCTATCCTATCCCTTTTTCATCTAGACGTTTTTCACATCATGTATCTAGCTTTCTTGTTGGATTTATCATCATACATCTCATTAACTTTTTTTAAATTATAAAAGCTTATGTTCTTTTGCTATGCTCAACAAAGACTCCAAATCTTATCCTTTCTTTTCCCACATTTTGTACAAGTCAGGAGTATTTCTTGATAATAACTGCTCTACTCTTTGAGGTAGCGGTCAGATTTGAGTATATCTGCCCTTTAGACCCGAATGGGACGTACTTAATGGGGTTGTTTAATTTGGTTTAGGTAGTCCGGTTTTTCAACTTTTGTTACAGTTGACAGATTTTTGCTAGCTTACAATCATTATAGTTTCAACTGCCAAGATCTTGGCTGCATGGAACATTCTACTATAAATTTCTTTCTAAATGGTACAAGTGTTAAAAGGCTTGCTTTCGGTTATGTGTATGGATCAAAGCATGTTTGCCGGAGTGGATGTTAGGGTTTTGATTATATCTTGCCATTCTTATTCATTCTCGTTCTAAGGTGTTGAGTAGAAGGACACTCTATCGATGTGTTTGGACTTAGCGAGAGGTTTCCATCGTTGCTGTTTAGGTCGAATTGTTGAACGTCGTGGTATTCGGGATCAATGGGGCTAACGAAGTCGTCCAAGAATTTTCAACCTTGAGTAGGGTGTTCAGTTTTGTTTTCGATTGCTTGGGTATTCTGCTAACCCTAAAAAGTCTTGGGCTTGGAACTAAAGGGATGTTTACCAAACACTTATCGTCTAAGTGTCTACCAATATCATTTACCCTATAGAGTGAGCATGACAAGGATTGAGAAGCTTACTCAGTTACTCGGTAAGAAACAAGGCAAGGAACCACGAACCAAGACTCTTGGGGTGTTTGGGAAAAGGAAATAAGCAGTTGATGATAAGCATTTTTTAATGTTTGAATGGAGGAAAAATCTGCTAATATTTTTGCCAAGAAAGGAGATAAAAGGAGTTTTTGAAAAGCCATAACTTATTAATTTATTTAAAACAACTTATCAAATTTTTTTAGTTATTTTATATGTATAAGCAATCTCAAACACCCTCTAAAAACCAACTTATCAACCTATTGTGTTTTGGTACCGTCATAAGCTAATCCAAATGCTTTTTATAGAACTCTTTTTTTGACACCACGTAAGTTGATAAACACTTTTACAAAAAAAAAAAAAAAAAAAAAAACATAAGTCGCATTCTGGAGGTACGGGGGCTTCAACCCCGGGCTGCATGCTTTAGCAGTCGGGCTTCGGCCCAAAATTGTCGAGGATTAGTCTGGACCCAATGCGGTCTGGGATACCTCTTCCATAAAAAAAAAACATAAGTTGTTTTAAAAGTAAGCAATCCCGAACACCTACCCCGGTCAGGGGGGCGGAGTCAGATTTTTTTTTTTTTTTTTTTTTGGTGGTGGTGGGGGGGGGGGGGGGGGGTGGGGGCAAACTCCAAACAACAATTTTAATTCTAGAAAGATTGTTTTTTATACACAAAAAACCTTCAAAATGTCAATAATAATCATAATTTTAAATTTTTAAGGGGGAAATTCCAAATATCCCTAATATATAAATTTCAATTTTAAATTTTTAAGGGGTAATTATCCAGATATGCTTAATTTATAAATTTTTTAAAAGAAAATTTTAAAATGTTAGGGGGGCAACTGCCTACCCTGCCCCCCTCGTGGCTCCGCCCCAGTAAGTGTGGGAAATTGCTCTCATTCGGTAAACACTTACCGGGTTTGAAATGTTTATCAACAATCCATTTTCAAGGCCAAGGACCTTGCGTGATAAAGTATAGTTGGATATGAATCTCTTGCTAGTAAACACTTATCCGGTAAGAATTTGGCAAACGATCCCTAAATCACTGATAATTCGAAGGATGATCAGTTTTGGCGAGTGTAGTGTAGAATAGTACTCTGATACTAAACCATACGACGACTCTTTTGGTTATGAATAAAAATATGTTATCGTTGAATCTCTATTGCACCAATTGCATTACTAAAATAAATATATATTTACATTTTACATAACAAAAAGAAAAGTCTCACTCACTCAAAAAACAAAAACGAGAGCAATATATTATATTAACATTCACCAATGTAAATATATTTATAAAAGTTACAATGATATTTGATATATAGACTTAGGTTCAGATGAGACCAAGTTGTTTTCATGAGACCGGTGAGAACAACACTTTTTACATGAAATTTCACAACAAAACACCGTGAAAGTTAAAAAAAACGAACATTCATCGTAAAAACATTGTAAATGTTACGTTCACGATGTTTTTTGAGGTGAAGGTTCGATTTTTTTTTACCTTCACAACATTTTTGCTATGAAGATTCGAATTATTTATTTGTTACCTTCACAGTTTTTTGAGCTGTGAAGGCTTCGTTTTTTTATATCTTTTTTTCCTCGATGGTGTTTTTTTGAATGTTTTTGCGATGAATGTTCAAAATTTTTAACTTTCACAGTCTTTTGCTATGAAGTTTTATATAAAAAGTGTTGGTCTCACTGGTTTTGCGAAAACAGCTACTGAAACCTAACTCTTGATACATAAATCTCAATACGTGCATGGCATCACATCATCTTCCCTATTCCAAATATGAATTAGAAGTTTATTGGTAGGGAAGGAAAAAAATCTCGTATACATTTATTGAACAAAAACATGACCAAGATATGCTATGTAGGTTCATCCCCATTATGTATCCGCCCTCTATTATTGTTTACATTCATGCTCTATTGCCTTTATTTGTCTTTGATTTATCAAGTTCATGTTATTTAGTGCCTTTTTTTATGTTTTCAATTTCAAATTATTTTTAGAGATTTAACATATATGGGAGTTACATTTCTTTTCTACTCAATGGCAATAGGTTAATATGAAACCTAATAACTAATTCATAATGAATGATGAGAGAAGTCAAACTACACTAATTTTGTTATTTTGTATATTCAACTAGGAAGTAAGGTTTAAGTAATACATAATGGGTCAATTTCAAACATATATTTAATTGGATTTCTACTTTCTAGAAAATAAAATATTACAAAACAAAATCATGATCGGAGGAAGAATAAATAAAATTGACAGGAAAACACAATTGTATTTATGTCATACATATAAACGCCAATAGATTGTAATATTATCATTATTAAATCCACTTTCTCTTTTCTTTGAAATTTAGTACATTAACTTAGGGACGATAATATTCAACACGGTTTAGATGGGTTTCCTGATTTGTCAACCCGGTTATTTAGGAGTCATGCCCGGGTTTGTACGTGGGTTTGTGAGTTAAACCGTTTATCTATTTAATTTTTTTATATAACAAAATTTTATTTTAACTCTTGAGTTTTACTTTTGTCAATTTTAATTCAGCGCTTAAAATCAATAAATTGAATTATTTTGGTTATATTTGAAGTTTTGAACTAGGTTGTATTTGACTTACCAACCCGTTTATAATCCGCCAACCCTCGAACCCGTATAGTTAAATGGGTTGATGGGTGTTCGGGTTGACAGGTCACGTGTTAGGGTTGAAGATGTTGACACGATTGGTTAAACGAGGTCTGGATTGAGTTTTTCTAACCCATCAACCCAAACACGACACGATTGCCATCCCTACGTTGACCGCGCCAAATATATGTTATGTTCTCCAAAATAAAGCTTTATAAATAAGTTCTCTAAAATACTTTGGAAACAAAGCAAAGCAATGTTATTGCAACACTAACTGCATTCATAATTTGGTTACTTGAGTTTAAGAACTATTTTTAGAGCTACCATAATTTTCAAGGCGATTATATTAGATTGTCTATGTTAAATGTTTGTTACAATAATTTCCGAAATTTCCATAATGTTAATAATGATTTTCCAAAAAAATAAAATCAGCTATCAATTTATTAACTTTATCAAATTGTATTTATTTTCCATAAAAGAAACTTCTAAAAACGGAGAAAAAAATTCAAAGAAGGTTAGGGGCCGACAAAAAGTGTGTATGTAACACGTTTCCCTGTTATGGATTCGTATTTTTCTATTTACAGTCCTATAAATATGAATGAGTAGCGAATTAGTCCCTTCACTTGAGAAATATTTGCAGGTTCGATCATTTGACTATTTGTGTGTCTGGTTTAATCCAAAAAATGGACATATTAAAGCGTAAAAACATTGGCTAGGATCTAGTTTGGGAAAACATCTGATCAAGCCACATAACACGAGATCATATCGTATTGGGAGCATGACAACTTTCAAGAAAGTTCGATGATGAAGATATATCATATTTTTTTAATTAAGATTGTACATGACGGGGGCGGATGCATATGTATGGGGATGGGGGGATGGGCCCCCACTAGGAAATGAAAAAATAAATTATCTTATGTAAAACTTGAATGTTTTTAGTCATTTGTCATCGTGTCCCCCCAGTGATTTTTCGATTGGGACCCCATCAATCAAAAACTTACCTTGAAATCAACCAAAAAACTAAAACGAGTCTTTCAAAATAGAAAAAAAACCAAAAAAATCTCGCAAAACCGATAAAAAAAACTTAGAAATCTCTTGATATCATTAAAAAAAACTTAAAAATACATTGAAATGGTGGAATTAGGCTAAAAAAATATCGGATAACTTCCCGGACCTTTAATCTACCTTGAAGGTGACCCCACTAAGGAAAAAACCTAGATCCGCCACTGGTACATGATCAAGTTTTTCAGAAAGGGTATCGACTTCTACAGATATCCCTAGCAAAGAGATTTTAGAAGAATTTAGAAGGTATGTTTTCAGAAGTTATATATATGAATTGAAAACCTGTGAACTTTTTTAAAAGTCTATAGAAGGGTTCCAACTAGGGCTGTCAAAAAATGACCCAACCCGCCAACCCAACCCGAACCCAACCCAATAGTAGCAGGTTGGGTTGAGATTTTCAACCCGTTTAAGTTAATTGGGTCAACCCACCTAACCCAATTATTTATTGGGTCTGGGTTGGGTTGAAATTTCCAACTTGTTTACAATCCGAACCCAACCCATTTACAACCCGGTTTAACCCTTTACAACATGAGTTCAACCCACTAATAAATTGTTCTCAACTCATTTCTAACCTGTTTGTAACCCATTTAACATATTATTTAATTTTATTATATATTTTAACATAAAGTTTAAATAATAAATAATAAAAAAAACTAAAAGAAATGATATAACCCTAATTCCCTAAACCTAAAACAGTCTGTCGTCCATTCCATTTCCTTATTTCCATATCACTTTCTCACTTATCCCTTTCCATCTTCAATTCAAAGTTCAAACTTCGCCACCGCCACCTCCATCGAAAGAAAATTTGATGGACCGTCGGCAGACTTTGCTTTCGCCACCGACGACTATTACCAAACAACGACCATGAAACAGTAAGTTACCGAAATCGATTTCACTGTCTATATCCTAGGTATAAAATTCAAATTGTTGAATGGGGTTTTGAGAAAATTTAAAGTTTAAATTAAATGAGTCAACCTAGGTTCAACCCGCTACCAACCCATCAACCTATAAACAGGTCAACCCGCTACCAACCCATCAACCCATAAGGTTGGGTTAGGTTGAAAATGTCAACCCATTTAATTAAACAGGTTGGGTTGGGTTGAGATTTTCAACCCAATTAATAAACAGTTGAACCCGAACCCAACCCAACCCGACCTATTTACACCCCTAGTTCCAACTAAATGGACAGATGGACTAATGGACTACAAGTTTCAACATGCATGTGAAGTTATTCCTGATAGATTTAACACCAAACCATCGACAAAGACTACATGCTCTAACAAATTTTAACAATTACATGATTTGTATTTGAATACGAAGGATCATCTGAAAAATAAAAGTTAATCTCAAAACACACCATGAATTACGCTTTAGAAGGGAATTGATGTAGTGTATCTCTATGCATTGTATTAATGTTTATCTTCAATTAAGATTGATGCAATGGTTGAGATTTTACTCTTCTTACCATAACTTTCATTCTCACTGAAACCTAACTCGTATTTGAAGCACCTATGTGTATGTGTGTGTGTGTTGCATAAAAAATACACTATCCAAAGTAATAACATATTAAAACTCTAGAACATGATAGCAAATATGAAAATTTCAAACATCATTCATCAATAAACTTGTTGATCGCTTTCATGAGTTTTACACAATATCCTCCAAACTAATATTTTCAACATGCAATTTCTCTTTTAATAAATCAAACCGGGTCACTTCAAAACTAATCTGCGTTTTAAAAAAAAATTATAAAGAAATTGTTAAAACCTTTAACAAAGAACTAAATTATGAAATTGAATGGAGAAAGTTGCAACTGTTCACTTCCAGTACGGTTACCTTGTTACGACTTCACTCCAGTCATTAGCCCTACCTTCGGCATCTCCCTCCTTGCGGTTAAGGTAACGACTTCGGGCATGGCGTAAGTGTCTTTAAATATCCAACATGATTGGGTCACCTTCTTGACCCTGTAAAAGCAACCTAAATTTTTGTTCCTTACTAGTTGGCATTGCTAAACAACCGACAACAAATCGTAATTAAAAAGAAGCTAGAAAGGAAGACGTGGAAGCTATAGGGGACAAGTTAAATACCAACTAAACTTTTAATTTATTTACAAATCAAGCCTACTTACACATTAAAAAAAACACAGGAGCGCCCATGGCCCCATAGTCTGTATTGTGATCCGCCCCTACAAGGCTACAAGGTATTTAAATGTGTCGATCGGTTGATTTTATATAGGTTAATATGGAGTTTTAAGAAGTTGTATATAATCTTTTATGAAGTCTGAATTTTAATCTTTTAAGCGTAACATCTAATAAGGTACTTTAAAATGTTCTATAGTAGGGTATTGATAAGGCAATAAGAAACTAGGGGTGTAAATGAGACAAGACAACTCGCGCGCTACTCGGTCAAAACTTGACTCGACATACTAACTAGTCGAGTCGAGTCGAGCTACCTGATACTCGGCTCGTTTACACCCCTAAGAAACAAGGGCCTCCCTGTAATTTTCTTAACTAAAAGGGTAATTTCTGAAAATAGTTAAAACCTTGGGAGCAACCTCTATAAAATAAAGTTGATGTAGTTCTGCCCAACTAATGCAAGAAAGAGAGAGATACCTTTGCACGCTTAACAGGGCCAACCAGAATCTTCTTCTTCTTTCTTTCTTCGTTCAATTCCAAGTAAAAAAAACCCCAATTTATTTGGGGTAATCAATCTATAACAAAATTCAAACTAAAATTCCAAAATCTTGATCAATTTAGTAGCCATTTCTCTTTTCTTTTGCCAAAAGAAACAAGATTAAAAAAAGGCTTTGATCGTTTTATTTTGGTATAAAATTCGAAACAGAATATTCGATTTCCCGTTGAAAACCCCTAATAAAGCTCTTCCTTTTGGTCCCCAAAAGCGTGATCGCCCATCGCTCTTTGATGCATTATTGCTTTCTGTGATGATTTCAGGTATTAGTTTTAATTATTATTGTTTGTTATATATTTTTAATGTGAACGAATTTACGTAATATGCTTCTTAATTCAGTGATTTTCGTTCATATTGTCGTTTTATTATTGCAATTTTACGAAGTATGATGTTATGTGGCCTTTTAATTGGCTGAAAGTGGGTGTTAATTTGGTCTGATTTATGGTATTTTTGCATTTGATCATAGAGAATATTGCCCTAGTTATTATGAATTTATGATTCTCTATGTATTACACAAAAAGGGGGAAGAAGGTTATATACGCTTTAATTATTGATGCCAAATATGATGCCATTTAAATGCAAGATTGATGTGAAATTTATTTCAAAGTTTGTATGGGTGTTATTATAGTTGGTTTTCTGAAGTTACATTTTATTTGGATTTTTTTTCTTATTGAAATTACTCCAACTCCAACCCTTGAGGGAAAAAAAAAAGGTAAATCGGTGGGGCCATAGACATCAAAATTCGCCTCATCTCCGACCACACGGCATATTTGCGGTTTGAACAGAAGAACGGCATATGACAAAACTGATTGCCAGTCGGTTGGATTTGGTAGACGTATTTTTGGCGTGCGATTGGAGTTGGTGTAATACATTTGACACCAGAAGTCAAAATGCAGTGCTAGCATATAGGGTGTGTTAAACATTTTGATGGCAATGAGTTTTTGATGATTAGTAGTTTTGGAAACTTGAAATTGAGCAGAAACAGAAACCTGAATTGTTTTTGTACATTGTTATTCAAGCAAGTCATTTAACTTGCTCTTAAACCAGGAATACCCCTGTTCAAGAATTGAGCTACTTTTATAAAAATTCATGTTGCAAAACACAAAAACATGTTGCCAAACCAGTCACGTTCAGAAGTCACAGCTGTGAAAAAGAGAATAGCCGACTAGGAGAAATGGGCATTTGGCTTGGTGAAAAATTTCAAGGAGATGGTATACATTTAATTAATGTTTTTTCTTAGAGGTTCACATTTTGTTAAAGGAGACAGACATGTTCTTTTACCCTTTTGTTATTGATAGGAGATATGAAATATAACTAGTAAATGCAACCTTATGTCTAAAGGTGTAACTTGTCATCACTAGAGTTTAATTGGTGAAAAAGCAATGCAAAACTTCATCAAAATGCATCATGAAATCAAGGATGGTGCTATTTTTGAGTTTTGACCATCAAATGTTGTTTTTTGCTCCTTATTAGATACATATTTTCAATCTAATTGATTCCATTACAGGTTCCGTTCACTTGTAGGTGGTTCAATCTTTTTCCATTATTAGAAAATCTCTCTTTTTCTGAGTTGTTGGAGTAGAGGCAAGAAGGAAACTGTATAAAACCATTATTTGTTGAATATGGATCTTGATGAAGGGCGGCCTAAGTTCTTTCCAGTGGAAGCTCTTTCCGCTGGTCGATATTTGTACCATATAAGTTCATTGGTTGATAGCTCTCACTATCATTCTAGACACTGGTACAGACCTGGAAGTCTTGCTCTTCAAGAAACTTATAGTCGCATCTCGAAATTTCCTGGCACTGTACTATTATGGTGTGCCGGTCGGTCAAATTCAAATATCAGCCGCAAAGTATCTGACCGTTCTCATGGTTCTTACCCTAAAAGATGTGAATTTTCTCAAAAAACCAGTTATGTTTCTAGTACTAAGCTTGATCTCCCAGGATTTTTCTGCAATTATAGAAAAAAGGCACTCGAGATTCCAGAAATTTTTAACAAGTTCTCGAGGTTTGCAATAAAGCAGCTGTTGGTAAAGGCTAAAGAGCTTCAGTTCATTCCTGCATTAGCCTTAGCTGGTAATTTAGTACCGCCGCTTGACAATATGTGAGCTCTCTTCTTTTCAGAATACATTCAATTCTCCTTTTATTAGTTTTTTGAAAAGCTTTTTGAAAGTGCTTATTGACTTATTGGCTTCTAAAAAAGCCAATAAGTCAAAAAGCTTGTTTGGGTAACTCAAAAGCACTTTTCAAAAGTGCTTTTTGAGAAGGCTTCAAACGTGATTTTTAAGAAGTCACAATTTGTGAATTTTTTAGAAGGCTTTTGGCTTTTTGGATAAAAATTGACACAAAAGCTTCTCAAAAAGCTGATAAGCTAAGCCAAACAATCTCTTAAAAAACAACTTATTGGCTTTTATCACCACAAAAGCTAATCCAAACACCTTTTTGGAAACTCCTTTTCCCACCATCATAAGTCAATAAGCACTTTTGGACCTCAACAAGCTTATCCAAACACCCTCTAAATTTTATATTTGTTTTAACATCCTATGTGGCCTTTGTGTTTTTTTTTTCTATTTTGGGAATCAGATCTAGGAGTTTTCTTGCTGTATCACATGAAAATGGCAATGCAGTTGTGGAGAGATCATTGAATCGTGGTCCGTGTGAGGTTGAACAACGGAGGGGTGGTGATCTTTCTTATGGAAATTTTAATTATACAGCAATTGCGGTTGAACCAAGGACTGGCATTGAGTTCCCAACTATATTGGATAACATCTTTGGAGGGAGTAATAGCAGTTTAAATACGGAGGTTGATCCTTTAACTCCATTTTCTGTTGCTTATGAATTTTAGCTTTACCTTCTCCAATCTTGAAATTATTATTGTTCTTACGATTTTGATATAACCTTCAAATGATGACATATATCACAAATTAGCTAGATATAAGAATTCTTAACATTACATCATCACTCAAAAGATGCATTATTATGTTACTGTGTTTTTTTTCTGTTTTTCTTTGTAAAGAACATCATAAATTGTATGATGTGATTTCCATCATTATTATGCGATGTTTATCCTCTTTAGTTTTATAAAGTTATGGCATGCCCCAAATTTTATATTTTATTAGAATCCAGTGTTTTTCTTTGAAAGGTCATAAAACATGTTGAATTTGAAAGGTGATGATGGTACACTGTATAGGCATAGGTGTCTTCTAATAAGAATGTGTAATGGACTGCATTAATACATGGCCTATAAAATTAAGATCTAGTTAATTTTGATTCTGAAAAACAAACCGCAATCATTTGCTTTAATCCTTTCACAAGTGGGTGATGGATAGGTGTAGTTGGCATCTTCAGATCTTTTCTTCAACATTTACAACTTTTCTTGCTACTTCTCTGCAAACGTGAATAGCTTGCAACTTTTCCCTAATTCCTTCATTAATCACAAACCTCGACTGTTCTCAAATATAATTGATAATTCTATCTTCTGTTTTTTAGGTTTTTGTATTTCAGTTCAATATCTGCATATGTTCATGCATTCTGGTTATTCTAACATGCTACATGTTTAAGTCATTAGATGATTTATTTTTGCTCTTTGTGACTCGTTGCTGTGTGTTTTTTAGGTTGTAAAGCCACATAATTGTTCATTCTTTTCTATGCTTTCAGGTTCTTGTTGGAACTGGATCGAAAACAATGAAAATAGTTAAAATAAAATCTTTGAAGCTCTATGCGTTTGGTTTTTGTAAGTATACCCAAAAGCTAAGTTGAAGTTTCATTTACGGTATGTGTCTGTTCCAGCTTGTAACTCTTATAACCTAATGTTTCAATAGATGTTCACCCTTATGATGTCTGTAACAAGTTGGCGTCAAAATATTCTTCTCTTCCTGAGAGTGAGGTGGACAAGGAACACAAGTTTTTTGCTGATCTTCTCAGGTATGCCACCGTAACGTTTTCCATTCTGGTATTTAAATGCCTATCCAGCTGATCTCTTGACACTTTATAATCGTCACATGAATGCGCAGCCTGAACTTGAAGTATTACCCTGATATAATGTTTTTCAATGTATAATACTCCCCCTATGGTCTATGGCCCTATCTAACAGAAACTAATATTTCACTCAAAACATAGAAATTGCAAAAAGCTTGTTTCTGCTTCTTGGGATATCAATTATCACAGATTACTGCCAGTATATAATTTTAATAATGAATTTATTTTGTTATTAGACATCCTAAAATATCATGTGCATATAATGTTACGGAAAATGTAGAGCTATTTTATGAAGTTCAATAGTTCTTTTCTGACCAATTTTTGAAATATTATGTTGGTTAATTTTTCATAATTCAAGTCTTTGGTGTGGTGCCGCAGGGAGGATATAAGCATGACCATTAGGCTTGTGGTAAGCTGCAATGGGATTAAAATCAGTACAGTTAGAGAGTAAGTTCTATTTCTATCACATAAATCTAATAAATTTCCCATTTTCACAGTACTCTTTAGATGAGGTGAGAATATATATTTGTTAAGTTACCATATGAGTCTTTCTTCGTCTTTGGTGTACTTTTGTAGAATTTTATTTCTTTCATATGTGCTGTGTATATGGAGTTGTCATTTTACTCTCTTTTAGCTTTAACATGCAATTTGGCCAGTGAATGGCAAAAGTCAAAATCTTTTATAACTATTTACTGGTGGTTTGTCTGGTTCATTTTATCTTGGTATCATGATGCTGAAATGACCAGATGCATTAACCAGGGAATATAATGTTCTATAAGTTTACTGGTTACTGAAACTTGAAAAGAAAAAAGAGAATGATTTCTTCTATGATACCTGGTTTTGTTTCTTGCAGTGCTTTTGAGAAATCACTTCGAGCCCGATTAGTGAAGGTGAAACATCATCTGAGATTTCATATTGATAGTATTATAGCCGTAACCATCAGGGATTTTTTTAATTTTTAATTTTTAATTTTTAATTTTTAATTTTTAATTTTTAATTTTTAATTTTTAATTTTTTTAATTTTTGCAGATGAACCCAGACACAGATTATGACTGCTTAAGAAGTTTTGGTTCCCTTTTCTCGGAGGATATTCCAATACGAGCGGTAATCGGTTGTTTTGTATTCTGCTATGCTACTTATTTCTACTTGGTTTTGTCAGAAAGATGATACATGATAGCAATTTTCAGGGAACAACAATAAAATTCCAAAGAACAGCTGATGGACATCTTGTTACAGAGAGTGAGTCTCTCACCTTAATGAACGTTTGATATATAATTATATTTACATACATATATGTAGGGTTAGGTTCAAATGTGAACTCAATTTTGGTTGTGAACGTGAGGACCACTAAAATCGTGCCACGTAGCAATATTCACTCTGAATATCATGCATTATTCAGAGTGAATAAAGCTTAGCCGCCTTTATTTACTCTGAATGATGCAAGATATTCAGAGTGATTATTGCCATGTGGCACGACTTTAGTGGTTCTCACATTCACAATGAAAAATGAGTTTTCATTTTAGTATATATGTATATATTTATATACACATACACAGAGTTAGGTTTGGTTAAGAACCTAAAATTGATTAGGAACCGCTCACGGCACGAAACGTGGCATATTCATCAGTAATATGGATGTGTCATTCATCATGAATAACACGTTCATATTTATCCATAGAACCTGGTAATAAGAAGATAGTAAACCAATCAACAATCTTCTGAAAACCCTTTTGTTCTTGATTTTTGTGCAGTCGAAGGCAATCAGATTGGTGCAGTTCATAGTAGGGATTTGTGCAGTAAGTCATCTGTTCTTGCTTTCTTCATCTTTCATATGCAATTTGCTCTCTTTCTTACAAGATAAGAATCCCTTGTTTTAATCCCTTAAAATTGATAACCTTTGATTAATCTTGAAAGCTCAAAACCAAAATGTTGAGATGACTAATAAATTTGGGTTGTGGTTGTATTCAGGGGCTTTTTTTGACATGTACATCGGAGATGGTCCCGTCTCTGAGCAGACGAAAACGGAGATCGGACAAAATGTCGCAAATATAATGAGAAGATGTTAATTTGCATTTGAAACGATTTAGAGTCCAATAGTGTGTTCAGACCTTGCTTTAGAGTGAGATATGTTGGGTTTGTTCTGTAGTGTATGTGCTTTCAAGCATCTAAGCAACGAAAGGGGGTTGGTTAATGTCCATAGATTCGAACGTGTTTCTGTAGTGCGTTTCTTGAATTGTTCCTATATCGAAATATATGTAGTTTCTCATGAAAATATGATTTATAGATACGACACCGGTAGTGCGCATATGTTTGTTATCGCAGTTTCTTTTTAAGTGTATATAATATTCATAGAGGGAGGTTCAAATGAGAAACATAACTTTTTAAGAAAACGTGAGAAACAATCTCAGCCACTCATCCGGTCAACAAAGACGGCTTTGACCGGTCCCCCCCTTTAATAATCTCTACCTCCCATGAATCGCGTCAATCCTTCGTGATCATGTCCACCGTAACCGCGAGATGAGTGGTTGAGATTGCTCCTCACGTTTTCTTAAATTGACATGCTTCTCGTTTGAACCTTCACCAATATTCATATATGGCAAATTAAATGCATACATGTTTTTTTGTCTTTGGCAATACTTGAATATTGACTTCAAAGAAAGTTGGGTTTCAAGGTACATTCATTAGGCCAAAGAGGCCCTTTGGTTTGTTTATCGATCGTGATTCACTCATGTTCGGTAGCTATGATGCTAACTTGCCTTTAGTGTCGTAGTTACTGAAGTTGGGTGCAAGACAAACAAAGGTTAGCTCTATGCTGGTGATTAGCCAAACCAACAGTATTTTGAAAGCTTGAGACCGCCTTACACCGACCATGCTTGAAGGATTTTCAACCATCAACATAATTGGTCAAGGCTAACATACGTTTGTCTTATTAGTTTATAGCTAATAAATCATGATTTAATTGAATAGACTTAAAAGGTATGATAACTTATTACTATTGAAAGATTGATACCAAATCACAATTGATGCCGACATATTTCTATTTCCCCTTTAATTTAGTTATTGTGCAAGAAGTATGGTCATTTCTTTTAGGGGAGATATATGAGTATAGCTTGATTTTTCGTATAAAGCATATGGACCTGTTTTAATATACTTTTAAACATCATCAAGATGATGTGTTTTAAGATTTTATTATGTAGGTTATTATCAGTCCCCAATAGAATTTGTATAAGATAAGACAAAATTTAAAATCAAAATTAGCAAATTCTTTAATTGGTAATTAAAAATACATAACAAATAAATACGTTAACTTGGCATGTTTTTGAAAGAAAAAAAATACAAGATAATTTTTGTAACAACCCGTCCCACATAGGTGGAGAGTAGAAGTTGTGACGAGGACGTCAGGAGTTCAAGTGGGGGAGTTTGTAACAACCCGTCCCACATAGGTGGAGAGTAGAAGTTGTGACCTCCTTATAAGCCTTAAGTCATAGGCTACCAATAACTTCCACCATGGTTTTTAGTTGGACTTGAAGTTATTGGGCCAGCCTATAGCTTTGGGTTCTGGGGGTGTTACAGAATGGTATCAGAGCCAGACCCGGACCGATGTGCACAACGAGGGCGTTGTGTCCTTGAGGGGGGGAGAGTGTAATAACTCGTCCCACATCGGTTGGTGAGGGGAACAAAGCACTCCTTATAAGGGTGTGGATAACCTCACTTGACATGAGGCCTTTTGGGTGCGTGGACTCGGCCCAAGAACAAAACCGTGCGGGTGACCTGGACTGGGCCCAAAGCGGACAATATCGTGTCACGGGTATCTGGGGCGTTACCTCTTATTATTATATACATACATATATATATAAATATATTTAAGTTTAAGTCGGGTTAGCCTAGGGTTGTTAGACTGGCTAAGTGTCGTCGGGGTTAACCGTTGTCCGTCGTTGTGGGTGACACGAGTCGGGCCGCGTATAAACCATTTAGACCCGCTTGTCATCCGTGGTTCTCGTATAGGTTTTCTTCACTTAACCCTTTTATAAAGTGGTTGGGTTAAGTTAAGGGTTGGATTAATTAGGTAGTTATAGGGATTGTTGTGAATAATGGTAATGATTATAGTTATTAAAATTATTCCAGGTTTGCTGTGATTTGTTCGTGCTTTGACGTTACTGCAATTAAGGTGAGTTACGTTATGCATGAATTATGATATTGTATGTATGTGTGCACTTTATAGTGTGGATAGGGAACCACATGCCCTTGATGAGTTGTGGGGGCCGACCCGTGTCCTAACTGACGGGCGAAAGGGAATCCACATGCCCTTGGTGAGTTGTGGGGGCCGACCCGTGTCCAAACTGACGGGAGTGTTATGACCTCATGAGAGTCGAGTTTTGTTTGGTTTAAAGGTATGCGATATGTGATATATGTGATTACCTGGGAACCTATATCGGTATATGTGCATGTGATATTGTGGTTTGTGTGTGACGCTAGCTCACTAAGCGTTTTTCGCTTACCCAATAGTTGTTATCCTTTTTCAGGTGTCGTTTCGGCTAAGGATAAGGGCAAAGCTCCAATGTGACTCCAAGATGATGATTCCCACGGCATTTGACTTTTGCCATATTTATTTATTTATTCGTTAAAATTGGGTTTTGGTGGATTTTTAACTAAATGTTGGATTTGAAATTTTTAGTTCTTTGATATAAAATTTTAGATGAATTATTTAAAGGACATTATTTTATAAAATCTTATTTTTGGAATGAGGCGTTACAACTTGGTATCAGAGCGTGGTTTAAGAGAATCAACGCGCACGTTTGCGAGCGTGCGTGTGGTTGGACTTAAACCCGAGATTTTGAAACAAATAACGAGTCAAAAGTCGGAATCATCGGCGGAGCTTCAGGTTGGGGGTGAGCTATCTATATAATTGTTATATTGAATGTTATTTGCATGCTAATTTATGGTTGTCGATAAGTACGACACTTATATGATTTTATGTGGTTAAATTTGTTTAATTATCTGCTTAGTCGAGTCAATGGGGATGTTGAGAATGGTATCAGGGCCGATCCTTGTACCATCGGGATGGTGGGGCAAACCTCATCAGATATGATGAGTCCTCGAGGGGGGATGTTGGTAACATCTTAGGCAAATCCCACATCGCCGAGGACAAGGAGAAAAGATTCTGGGCAGGCCTGACGAGGACGTCAGGAGTTCAAGTGGGGGAGTTTGTAACAACCCGTCCCACATAGGTGGAGAGTAGAAGTTGTGACGAGGACGTTAGGAGTTCAAGTGGGGGAGTTTGTAACAACCCGTCCCACATAGGTGGAGAGTAGAAGTTGTGACCTCCTTATAAGCCTTAAGTCATAGGCTACCAATAACTTCCACCATGGTTTTTAGTTGGACTTGAAGTTATTGGGCCAGCCTATAGCTTTGGGTTTTGGGGTGTTACAATTTTCTTCCTAAATCAAACAGGTATGACATTTTCAAAAAAGAACATGGTTTCAATATCTTTTAACACAAGATTCATACAAAACATATATTTTATATAAGCAAGATAAAAAAATGTCTTAATCAAACAGATATGACTTTTTCATTACATTATATATAGATACTTTGATTTTTTGAAGGTGCACAACATCATGTTTATATGTATTTGAGTTAAGGTAAAACAAAGACACTATTGGAATGCTCAAGGACTCTATATGTAATTTTCTCAAACTTGATGGTTTAGTAAACAAAAAGTAGAATGCTTAAGGACTCGACATGTAATTTTCTCAAAGTTGATGGTTGATTGAGAAAATAAGCAAAAATAAGAATGGAGATGCGGGGTATCGATCCCCGTACCTCTCGCATGCTAAGCGAGCGCTCTACCATCTGAGCTACATCCCCTTTTATTTATAATTTAATATTTCATATATAAAAATCTGAAAATGACATATACTATATATAAAAATAAAATGATTATTGTATTGTTAACTAATATTAATCGGTCAGTTTTTTTTCCCTTTCCATTCGTGTTGTTTTTTTGTGCTTAATTAAGTGATTAGGAGTACTATATTTTATATTTTTGGTCTTATTTATTTTTTAATTTTAGGTCGTTACAAGTTATTAATCTAATCTCTATTTTCAATGCATTAAATACGGATATATTTAGGTCATGGCCGTACCCAAGAATTTTTTTATGAACAGCACGAGTAGGTTAAAATATGTCCTATCGATGATTATTAAGTGAATGAAACATACTATTTATAAAAGGTCTGAAACCTAGTCAAGCTATAGGGCTCATCCCATGATGATTATTATTAACTATAATAAAAGATACAATGGAGGGCTATACCAAAACCTTATATAACAAAATATAAAGTACAACACTTAGGTGCATTTCTTAAAACAAAAATATCATTTATTGTATCGTAGTTAACATTTGCTAAAAACTTGCTTTCAATACCCAAAATTATTAACTCGTTCAATCTCTTTTTGCTCATAGTATATTGTATATATAACTTCACTTAGAGGGTGTTTGCCATTCCATTATAAAACTCTTTTTTAACTTATTGACTTCTTCAAGAAGTCAATAAGTTAAAATCATGTTTGGCAATCTAAAAGTCCTTTTTGAAACTCCATTTTGACAAGGAAGCAAACGGGGTTTTGGAAAAGTAAGAAAAACCTGACTTATCAATTTTTCAAGCACAATAAGTCAATAAGTTACCCAAACACTTTTTTCCAAACTCCTTTTCAAAACCTAAAAGTCAATAAGTCCTTTTGCCTAAAAGTCCTTTTTGAACTCAAAACCTTTTGCCAAACACCCTCTTAAACAAATTATATGAGAAACCATTCGATATAAGTTTTTCAAATTTGTATGGGGTTCTCAAATTATATTCGTATTCATATATATAAAAAACATTATCACTTTCTTAAAACCAAAAAATCCTATTATAGATAAGATCGATAAAGACATAATAAATAAAACGTTAAAATCAAGATGTATCATGTTGCATTATACGACTCTTCCCACCACATAGTATGTTAAGTTGCATTTTTACTTTGCGTCTCATTTCATGTTTTGTATCTCGTCTCTGTCTCATTTTGTTTGATCTTTCACCAATTTTACAAGTTTTGTTATGATCCATTGATTGTCCAAAATGTAATCGGATCATTTTGTTTGATCGTTCACCCATTTTACAAGTTTTGTTATGATCCATTGATTGTCCAAAATGTAATTAGATCAGGTCTACTTTGAAAATCTATCATCTCACATGGTATGTGAAACAAGGTCTACCACTCTATGAAACCCGACATTCTTAGGTGATGTCTAGCCTTCGTTGAAGGGGGCATATTGAATCCCACATTGACCAAAGTTTGACCCTCCCTTTATTGGGAACCTACTCCTCTCCTCAAAGACTTTTCTAAAGAACAATATGATAGAGTTTCATATATCTTACATGCCTTAGGGGCTGTTTGTTTGCCTCTGTATGGTTCCATACAGAGGTAAACCTCTGATTCGCTCATAGGTCAAGATTGTTTGGCAAAAAAAATTAAATTATCTGGATCATTCCATCAGCCTCTGTACGATTCATTCCCAAAAACGTGACTATATGATTCAGAGGCAACGTATTCCATTTTTACCCTCCAAATCCAAGATCTACAAAAAATGAAATACACATACGAAACTCGAGATAGAAAAGATATCCTTCTTCATCCTCGACTTTTCATTCTTGAGTTTGAAGAAATTATATGGTTTTCAAGGATGAAGCATCCTCATTTTTCAACGATGCCTTTTCCAACAATAATAATGTTTCTGGTTATGTCCACCACAACTGATCAATCATCGCTACCATTAGTTAATTTGGAGAAGAAAATGTTTTTGTAGTGAAAGAATTACAGAAAAAGAGTAGAAGAATTGAAGAAGGAGAAGGATGATTGTAGAGAAGAGAGATGGCTGCTATATTGAATATGACTTGTTAATGAAAAAACCCTAATTAAAGGAAAGAGATAAAAGAGGAATAGGTAGCTAGTTTGGAATCTAGTAAAAGCCAAATTGTACCTTATGAAAAAGTAGTTTTTTTTTTCAATAATGTTTGAGATTGTTTTTAATTTAGTTCATTATTTTGCAAGTGATTTATTTCAAGATATAGTTTGTCAACTTGAAATAATTATTAAATTATTATATTTATTAATTTATATAAATAAAGGGTAAAATGGTAAATTTATGTTATTCAGATTGTCATTCAGAATAATTACCAAACAAACAATTTCTCACTTTATACTAAATCATACAGAATTTCTTAATCATTCTGGCCACTTAATTATTCAGGACTAAATGATTCAGTATTTGTCAAACAGCCCCAAGAGAGCTTTGTAAACCAACATAACTAAAATTTGACATCAAAACCAAACGAGTCCAATATATCCCACTTTTCTGGATCTACAAATACGAGAAAAATAAACTTTTTCTTAAACAAAATGCATTCCTTTCGACAACATCATTGCACGAGAGGTTTGCTATCCCAAGCCTCCCTTATTTCCGCTAAATTCGGGCAGTAACGCATCGATAGAATTTCGACCTGTTCAGAAAACGGCTGGCTCCCATGATGACCGATGTGAAGAACCATTTGGTCCCAACGTTTACGACAAACGTCACCAGGCCGGTGGTCAAGAAGAGCATCCCAGTCCACATCTTCCACACAAGCAGCATCCAGATCATAAAGAGCACTGACCAGCCTATAATCATCGACATTTGACCATTTATCTTCTGCTACCAAAGAAGATGTCAACTGATTATACCATTTCTCGCAACAACTGAAATCAGCTCGGGTCGCCAGCTTATTGCTAATCGAACCCCAAGGAATGTTGTCTCTCAGCATCCCATGCTTTGATTTCTTCTCTTTAGAAGTCGCTTTTATTTGCAAATCCAAGTTCACCAAATCATGCAGATTCTGGTACTCTTCCTGACTCCATTTTCCTGAATTTAACTTAGGCATCTTATTAATCTTTCGCCATTTATCCTTAACGTGACCCCTATGTTTGCCAAGTTCTTTCGCCACCATCGTCCAGTTGCTACCGTATTTTTTGTACGATTTCTGTAGGAATTCAATCTCCTCTTCAGTCCATTTGTTATTCTCGGCCCTTTCAAACAGATTATGAGCACGATAATAGATGCTGGTATGGGGACGATGTGGTATGCAAGCCCCGATTTCTTTCCAACAACCGTTTCTTATTTCAGGGTAAGCGTTACAGTTCAAAACCTTCGTTAAACCTTCTTCTCCCAAGTTATGTGCCTTTATGTAATTTAAAACGGCCTCTTTTACTAACTCGTCTTCTTCACGGGTAAACCTCTTGCCTCGCACTAGATTGCCTTCCTGCTGCTTTTTTGGCTTCTCGTGATCTGTGTCGGATGGAGGGAAAACCTCTACTTTACCAGAAAAACTAACTTTTTTGGATTTGCCTTTCATTTTCGCTTCCTCAGAATTGCTGTCACAAGCCTTGATGCTTTTCTTCTTTTTATCTTCAATATCATGCGTCTTAGAAGTTGACTTAATGTCACCTTCACTGGCAACAGATTCTTGGCCTTGTGAAGTAGAGCATCCTTTACCTGATTCCGAATCTAAATTACGAACTTTGTCTGTTTGCTTCATCTCTGTTGTCTTCTTCTTATCAGCTTTCTCGAAGCTTTCTGCCATGCTATAATCCGTGGATGTTTCAGTTGCTTTTGCATTACCAACTTTCTTCATTTCCGGGGCATTGCTCTCTTTCGCTTCTCTCTGTGTAGTCTTATTAACAGCATCTACTATATCATTGATCATTTTGGATGTATCTTCATCTAAAGAGGACTTACTGTGAACAACCTCATCAGAAACCACGTTTTCACCCATAGAAATTTCATGACATGTGAGAGCATTAGTGTTTCCAAGTGTCTTTTCATGGACCTCATGCTCCCTATTCATCTCTTTTCTTGATTCCGGGCCACAATCAGTCTCTTCAACTGGATCATGCTCCTTTTCATAACCAACCTCATCAGAAACCACATTTTCGCTCTTAGAAATTTCATGTGATGTGGGAACATCATTGTTTTCATGCTCCTTTTCATGGATCCCGTGCTTCTCTTGTCTTGATTTAGGGTCACAATCAGGCTCATCAACTGCACCGTGCTCCTTTCCATGAACAACCACATCAAAAACCTCATTTTGACCTTTAGAGATTTCATTTGATGTGGGAGCATTATCATTTCCGTGTTTCTTTTCATTGACCTCATGCTTCTTCCTCTTCTTCTCTTGTCTTAATTTGGTGCCACAATCAGGCTCATCAGCTGCATCCTGCTCGTTTACACGAACAACCACATCAGAAGCCACGTTTTCACCCGTGGAAGTCTCATGGGACATGGGAACATTATTGATTCCAACATTCTTTTCATGGATGTCACGCTTCCTCTTCTTCTCTTTTCTTGATTTGGGCCCACGACCAGGCTCATCAACTGGGCCGTGCTCCTTCCCGTGAACAACTTCATCAGAAACCATGTTTTCATCCTTAGAAATTTCATGCAACATGGAAACATTATCGCTTCCAAGTTTCTTTCCATGGACCTTGTGCTTCCTCCTCTTCTCTTTTCCTGATTTGGGGTCACAATCAGGCTCGTTAGCTGGGCCTTGGTCCTTTCCATGAACAACCTCATCAGGAACCCTGTTTTCATCTTTAGAAATTTCACATGACATCTGAGCATTATTGTTTCCGTGCTTCCTCTTTTTCTCTTTTCTTGATCTGGGTTGACGATCAGGCTCGCCAACTGGACCCAGCTCTTTTCCTTCTATTTGTGCTTTCTCGTTATTCAGATGGTTTTCTTCAATAGATTCCGTTTTCCTCTTCTTGTCACCATCACCTCCCACATTACCCTTCTCGTGTAGAGCCATGTCTCCAACTTCATTTGAGACTGATAGTATCTTCTTCTCTGACTGCTCTTGACCCTTCTCTTTTGGAAGATCGCCACCTACTTTTAGACAATCATCGACATCTAGCAGATCATTGGCCTTGTCTTTCTTGTCCATTTGTAACGTTTCCATCAGGCTTTGTCACCTTAATTCCTGCAAGAAACAAGAGTCAAGACATGAAATTATGCCAAGGCCTTTCATTAGTTTGCTTATTTAATTCAAAAAGTAAAGATAAAAACCCACAATTAGAACTTGGTAACTAAGTAGTAGCATATAATCAACAGAAGACACTATCATAAAACCAAGATTTATGACTGCTTCAGACCACAGCTGAACAACCCCTTGATCAGCTTATCAAGCTTTCTTAATAAAGAAGAAAGAAGAAAAGAGGGACAATCAAGGCTGGTCCAAGCATGCAGATAATCTTCCAGACATTAGTAATGTTCACTTATCCATGAAATAATATCACCGTCTATAATACTATTCAGCAGCGTTGATTTTAAACTTTTGCTGTTGAAGGTTCAGTATACTTGTTGAAGCTTGGACAAAGCTTCTTGGATAGAATTTCGTAAAGGGTGATGAAAGGGGGAGGGCTCCTCACCAGTAATCCATCAAGTTACGAATTGAGAAAGTAATAATTCATAATTTTCAAAAGGCTTTCTGTCTTTTTGAGTTGTTGTTTGAGCATTCTCCATAAACATCTAGCGTAAAGTTTTCTTAGCACGAATATTTCATGGTTACTAAGGACATAAGGGTCTTGGGAAAATAAGTCCGTGACGTATGGGAAGACACAAGAACTTGAAAAACATCTACATTCTGCAGAAGGCGTGAATAGGGTGTTGAAGCTCATCGCTAAGGTCTTATTTATGAACATATACTAACTTATTTAAGTACATTCACATCACAAGATTCACAACATCCTTTCTTCACATTGTATCATATTATCCGAAAGTTACAGAAATCAATATAACCCTTTTCATGGAAAAATAATACTTCATTGACATTTCAACAAAAGCACAACGTTCATAATGGATGAATGGCATCACGATAACATGTCCAACTTCAAAAAGAGATGATAAATCTAAAAACTAAGAACGTAACCAAGTGAATTCTGTTAACTATGATTAGTTTTGATTTCAATAATGTAAGTGAAAATCTTCTCCAAATGTGTGTCCCAATCAAAAAAGTTAAACTACAAGAAAATCAGTCATACTTAACATGATTTCAGGCTTGCAAGTTCACTACCATTTCTCCAACCTATGAAGATCCATAAATCATACTACCATCAGTCCATCAACTCTCCTTAGCATGATTAATACAAATACAAAAAGTTCTACACGTTTCTTGTTAGTTTCGTAATTTCGGAATTTGATTACATTTTCTTTCTAAAACCACATTATAATATTTGTTACATTTGCAATGAATAAAGTTTCAATTATTCACTTATGCCAAGGAATGATGAAATCAGTGAATCACTTCACAGCAGAATTCCATGAAATCCAATCAATTCAATCCAGTAACCTAACATCAGCAAGGAATTCCTAATTTAATCAAAGGATTTTAGGACTTTATAATTATTCTAAATCCATGAAATTCCTAATTTGAAGATCGAAACCCTAAGATTAAGAAAAATGTGAATTTGGAGAAAGAAGAGTTTTACCTTATGTGAAATCCGGAAATGGAGTGTTGGTACTTTGATTGCGGATGGACGACGGGTGCGATGGGGGTATGGATTTAGTGATTCTCAGGGTTATATTAGACGACGGCACTTCAAACTTCAAAGTAGGGCTGCCTGTGGATGATATTTTGACTTTTTTTTACAAACTTACTAGTGGTCCGCACCGCGCGTTGCGCGGTGTTCAGAAAATAACATAAAATATTGTTTATTAGTTATATTTAATAAGTTTTATTCGTTTGTTCTATGTAAATACGTCTTAGTTTATATGATATACATTTTGGATTATATATACTCTACCATCAATCATCCTATCAATTATGTAATTTATGTTCTTTTTGGCATAACTGAATGATATTGTCTAAATAAATCAATGACAATGACAATTAACATGCTTGTCGTTTGAGTGATTATATACTTGATATAGATTGGATTAACTTATAGATTACTACTAAATTGAATACTATTCGATCATGAAAATAAGAATAACATTGAAAGTGTAAGTAGTGATCTGAAAGACTTAAAAAACGAAATGAAACTATA
Source organism: Centaurea solstitialis (assembly GCA_030169165.1). Taxonomy (NCBI): domain Eukaryota; kingdom Viridiplantae; phylum Streptophyta; class Magnoliopsida; order Asterales; family Asteraceae; genus Centaurea; species Centaurea solstitialis. Next base: position 28,259,431 of record CM058047.1, read on the forward strand.
TGGCATAAAGCTCACTTTGCATAATCCAACTGAATACCACAATTGAAATATGCAACTTGTATTATAATTTAACTTCAAGGTTCTGCATCTGAAAACAAAAATATTGATTACATGTTATTTCGGCACCGCGCGTTGCGCGGTGGTATTATTTTTTATTTTAAAAAGTATTGTTAAGCTTAAATAAAATATTGAAGTTAATTTGGTCGATAATCATGTATTAGGTATTAAAAATAATGAGTATCAATATTCAATTTTATATGAATCCACCTTATCATCCTTAATTTGTTTTTCATTATATATAATTAATAAGTTATAACTAAAACTTAGAAAACAAATAGTATATGATTCTGTTGATTATAATCATGACGTTTATTATGCAAATTGTTTTGTGAGAAAGATATCATACAAATGTGACGTTCTTACCTACTTTTATATAATTGCGAGATATTTTTTTATTTTGTTTAAAATTATTGTAATGTACTCGTTTTGCAACTTTAGGAAGAAAAAAAAAGTTATTGAAACCCCCTTTTGACCTGTGTTGCATGAAAAAAAAAACATTAGTTGTCAATATTATGATCACTCGACAACGATTGTTAATTTTTCATTTGACATGTTTGAGTTTTTTCGATCTTTTTATGATTGTTTCGTTATATTTTGGTTAGTCCGTAAAATTCATAAAAAGAAGACGGTTTTATTAAATTTATGTAAATTAATAAAATTATTATATTTATTCGAATTTAACTTACATATTTAGTTTGATTTAATCTAAATTAATAACAGAATATGAAATCCTTTATACATATTAATCTTTGTAATAAGGTGTTTTTTTTATTTAATATATTGATTCTTCTAATTCAAGTTTTATATATTATTTTCATAGCTTTTTATACATATTATTATATTGACTCTATTTTTTATTATATATTATCGTAGTAGTTTTATATTTTATGTAATAATTTTAATTATATAGATATTGATTTACTTTAATTATGTTTTTGAGCGATACTAAAGATAATAAATATATCATATATTTAGAAGACTATCTTTTTATTATTTAGCGTAACATTTAAATTGATTGGTCATTTTTATTAGTTTTATATATTGATTTCAGTTTTTTATATTAATTTTAATATCGTTTAAAAATACGATTAATATATATATATATATGTCTTTTAATAATTGTTGCAATCAATTGTTATATTCATTTGCTTATTTATATTAATTATAACAAATTTATTATTATAGTATTACCAAGTATATATAAATTACATGTAATAATATTTAAGTGTCGTGTAAATAACAAAAATACTTATTTTAATAGTATTTTAGATAATTAGTAAAACAAAAACTTTGAAAGATATAGAAGACTGAGACTAAAAAAAGAACTTTAAAAAAACCACACGGATCAAAGCTTGGAGTTTGATCGTTGCCAACAGAAATATAAGCACAACAAATTGGGAAAATAAACTTCACTTAAAATACATGTACAACATAAATATTAAATGGAAAACATGAAGAAGGAAAATCAAAAATAAAAAAAATCCAAATAAAAACTCAAAAAACTTGTTAACAATCATATATAATACACAAAAGCATAAACATTATTTGAAATTTTGATGGAAAAAAAATAACTATAGTATTGACAATCATGAATAAAAACGAAAAAAAAAAAAAAACAAAAACTTATTTAAGAACAATATATAATGTACACAAAGCAGACAAAAAAATATACAATAATTATTTATATATACCTTTTGGCACATATAGACAGAAAAACAACATATAACTCACATAAATCTTAAAATATATAATAAAAGTTGTTACCTTACCTTAAAATTTTACGAAAATTGAGAATTACTGACGAAAATAAATTGTCAAAAGACAAACAACAAACAAACATTCAAATGAAGGCTTCTTATAGAACATAAAGGTGTTGATATATTACATTTTGATGGAGCTTTGTGGTTTATATATGATTGTGTTGTAGGTTTTTCTTTAATTAATAAATTGGAAAATGAAGAGATTAAATTGAATGTCTCTTGGAAGTTATAGAATTTGAAAGGTAAAGCTAATTAAAATGTAAGGTAAATTACCAAATAAGCCTTCTTATAGTAAATTACACAATTTTTATTAAGGGGTATTAAGGGGTATAATAGTCTTTCACTCATTTAAATATTTAAAAAAAAATCAAAATAATGACAAAATTCCTTTAGGCAAATCCTACTCTAAGAATGTGCCACATCATCACACCAACATCTTCCTTTTATATATATATAGATTTCAATAAATAGTAGTAATAGCGAGTAAACTACAAATTTCATTGTGGTTTCTCAAAACTGATACCTTTTATCCCTATAGTTTTTTATAGTCTTCAACAAGGTTCTAAATTAGTAAATTGCGCGAGGTGTGATAAGCTCGTGCCTCAAGTCTTACGAGTAAATGTGAGGTTACGGTGTTTTTTAAGGTGTGGCTTAATACGAGAGATTTGTATATAATATATATGTATATATATATGTGTTTGTGTTTATGTATATGTATAAAATGATAAAATAGAAGAATTTCTAAATTATAATATATATTAACGGGCAAATTCTAAACGATACAAATGGAAAACCTCAAATCGAAGTTCTAGATACACTGATTCAAGAAATCAGTTTACACATTTTTAACGTCATGGCGGGTCATGGCGTGTTATGGCGTGCCATAACGCGCTTCAACAAGTTGGACGCCATACCTCGACGCCATGGGGGTTAATGTGGCGGCAAGGTGGCGCCATGGGGCGCCTTTTAGAACATTGGTTTTGAAGTTAAAATTTTGCTATTGTGGTATGTAAGAAACAACTGGATTTGATCCATGCTTCTAGCGGCTAAAAAAACCACGTTAACTCCAGAGTATTTTAGACTTTTTGTATTTTTTTGTCATTTCTCTATAAGAATAACTAAGTATTTAATTTATGACGATTAAAATTATAATTTACTCTAATATACATATACATGATATATATCTATATATATACACACACATATAGAATACAGTCACTCAAACATCATTGTCTTCATCTTCACCTGTGGACATACGTCTTCGTCGATGGGACCAACATCACCATGCAACTATTGCTACTCCTCCAACCACCTAGACCCCTTGTTCAAAAATCCTTCTTACTTCTCCATCCATCAGAGCACTAGTACTACGCCCGCCCTATCTCCATTAAGGGTGCCAATCATATTGTGTGTGGGTTGGCGAGTCAGAAACTCTTAGCCCGGACACGACTTGTTGGGGTTTTGATTTTAATGGTTTGGGGGTGGAGTCAAACTCAATAAAATCATACTATTACGCCCTGTTCTTGAGTTTAAAAATTAAGGGAAAGAAAGGGAGGGGGAGGAAAGGGAAAGAAAGGGAAGAGGAGGGTTATCCCTCCAAATCATCCCACTTTTGGGAGGAAGCGGAGGATAACTTTTAAGCGGAGTTATCCCTCCTAATCCCTCCAAATGCTTTCCTTTCCGTCATTTAAAAAAACTCGAGAACACACTTTTGTTAGTTTCCTTAGAAATCGTTTCATTTTTTCCTTTAAAAAACTCGAGAACATAAAGTTAATGTAACTTGCCTAAGAGAAATGAGATGTTGAACCCATATGAACGAAAACAACCTGTTCGATTACCAAAAAAATCCACGAGATCCAAGAGAGACGACGTGATGCTTTCAAACCAACCAATGGTATAGGTGTGTGTTTGAACTAGATCCAAGTTGGTTAATTTTCGAATCAGATATGAGATGAGATATTCGAATTACTGAAGATAAAACTTAAAAGAGAAGATGGAGATGTTCAAATGGATGGACGTCATCGGAGTCAGGTCGGATGGCTATGGATGTAAGGGCCATTTGTGTCTCGATAGGAAAAGATACTATCGAATTTCTTCCCATATATGACTCCAGCTATGTGGATGCAACTCTATTTTTCTGCTTCCAGTTGAACTATGGAGGGAGGAGATGTTCGAGGATTGGGAGAGATAATAAAACAATTTTAATAAAATTAAATAGGAATAAAACGGAAAAGGTCTAAAAAGACGAAAATACCCTTTGAGTTTAACAGAAGTTAGTTAGGGGATGTTTGTTTCCCTCTAAATAATGCCATCTAGAGGCTAAATCTGAATCGCTCAAAGAAGGTTCATTATTTTTAATAGGGGCGATAAAGACACAGGGTTTGAACATGATTGATCTTACCCCGGCCCCGAGTTCAAACCCACTCCTCTGCACCCCTAGTTAATCCGGTAGGGCTACTTAGGTTCATGTTTGGCAAAAAAAAAAAAAAATTAGCCTATGATGTGTTCTCACGAGTCTGAAGCGTTCAACCTCTAACACCCATCCCAACCATTCGGAGGCATTGATTTTCCTTCATTACCCAGAAGCCATCAGCTTCCACATCATTGATCTTGATTTCTCCCAGGTACGATTTCATAACCATGGTCTTCGATTTCTTCCCGTCGTCCATTTCCAATTTTCGATTTCTAACCATTGTCTTCAAATTCTCGATTTTCATGGTTATGGACTTCGATTTCCTAATTCCAACAATGTGTAGATATAAAAATTGTAAAACCCAGCAGTCTTGGTTTCAATTTTATTAACTTATTTGTTTGATTTGATTGATTCTATGGAATTTTTTTTGGACTCCATATACCCTGATTTCTTCATATGTGTGGTTATTGGATCTTATTTGTATTCGGGATGATGAAAATGGTTGCTTATTTACGGATGGTTGTAAGCCAAATGTGGTATTATCATAGACGCCCTCCAACTGTTCGACCAAATGCCTCAATGAGACCAAGTTTCATGGGGATTTATTCTCACCACTAACAACCAATCCAACCTCTCTAATCAGCTCTCTCCGTCTTGACTTCTTGCAACCTGGATCACTTTATTTTTTGCTAGCTTGCTTAATTATTGCGACGTGCTTCACATTGGCCATCAAGTTCATGCTAATTTCTATTGTCGCTGTTCTCATCCGACAATGTCGTTAAGTCTTTTTTCATCGCTGCATTTCAATGAGAAAAGAAGGGATCAACATTATCGATTCTTTTATTCCTTCAAGCGTTATTGGAAGCAGCAGCATGGCATTAACAAAGCAAAGCAACAATCTTAGGCCTTAGGGCTGTGTTTGTACGGAAGCTACATCAATGTCATGGTTTTTTTTGATCAATTTGTCCTCTGTATTGAGCTTCTAATCTTGCTTTCTTGCTACTTGATGTTGCCTAAATATTGTTACAAATTGGTGTTCTTGTTGTTGTGTTATTTGTTGTTTAATTTCACCCTAAATGAAGGATGTTACCTCTATATTAGTTACTATCACCTGTGTTTATAATCTCCAATGAATGCATTTAACCTGTGTTTATACTTTATAATGTCCAATTTATGCATTTTACCTCTAGATTTATATAGAACACCAATGAATGAATTTCACCTATATGTTATTATCTATATGTGTTTTACCTTTATGTTATTATCTCTTTACCTCAATGTTTGTAACCAACAAAGACATGGATTTGTTTATTTGGACCAAACAACTATATTTTATTTGGACTTAAATCATACAAGGGGGGTTAAACAGTAATTTGTTGTCATTCAGAATATTCATTCAGAGTAGTTACCAAACAATCGTATTTCATTCTGCACTACATCATACAGAGCTTCTCAACAATTCAGCATCAAACCATTCAGTAACTGCCAAACAGCCCCTTAGTCTTAGGGACTAAAAGTGAAATGAAATGGCAACTATACTAACTATTTTGGTAGGCAATTTAAAGTAGAGATGATACCTGATAATAGACGACGACCACATGGACCAAAATTGTAATTTACTCTTTGACAAAAATACCCAAAATTGTCTCTCTCCCATTCCAAGTTCCCCCAACCAACGTTTCAATCTTGTTGCCCTCCGTCGTCGTCACCGCCACCATTCTAGGTGGTGTGATTCGATTTCTCATATCTCAACAAGTTCATCACTCAGGTTGTTTAAATATCTCAGACTGGTTTTGATTTGCTTCGAATTAGTCAACGATTTCACCAGATTGTGTCTTTGTTTCCCCCTTTTCTTCTATCTGAATTGAAACTAACATTAGGGTTTCTTCTTAGATACTGAATTAGAAACTAAGGATTCTGATCACTAAATGCTTATGGGCTAAGCGTTCATCTTATCATCTATACCATTTACTTTATTAATTGAACATGAAGATGACCGACAATCTTACCCGGTAAAAGACAATGCAACTTACCCGGTAGGTAAGTGTGGGAAACGATTCTTACCCGGTAAGCGGTTTATTGGGTTTAAGATGCTTACCAACAATCCATTTTCATGATCAATGATGTTTCAAGATAATGTAAATAATGGTGAATCTCTTGCCAGCAAGCACTTACCCGATAAGAATTTAGTAAACGACCCTTAACTTTTTTCACGGTATATATCAATGAATTCATTATACAACACATAGTTTCTATCATATTCGAGGTGTGTGTCGGGATACTGTGGTATATAGGAATGCTTGGCAACTGTTTGTGTAGCAGACAACTATGATGTTTTGTGTAATGTTGTCAGCAAACATGTACTAGTAATCTAGTATACTATATCCCTGTAGAAAATCATTACAAAAATGCTTACCTGGTATTTGTAAGAATCACTATCCTTACCTTACTGTGTATGACAATCATAAAAGGCCGTTTACTAAATGCCTACTCAGTAAATGTTTACCGGATTACTTACCTTATCGGATGAACATGATAGGGATTGAGAATCCTATATGGTAAGTGAGAGTGACGACTTCTATCCGATAAGTGCTTACCAGATAGATTGTTGCATATGATGCATTTTAGTGGACTAACAACTTACCTGCTACGTTAAGTGAAATGTTGCTTCTACTAGTAAGCACTTACCGCATAAGCGTTGGGTAAATAACCCCTAATGTCCCATACCTGGTAAGCGCTCTAACTTGGTAAGATTAGTTGTTAGCAAGAGGATAAGACCGATATCTTTGATGTGATGATGGATGTGTGATTTTCAGTGCTATTTTTGTTTTTGTCAAGGTTATTGTTACAAGCTTCTTACTTAAATTTAATTTATCTCTAAGGATGCGTTTGGTAGGCGGAACAGAACAAAACAGACAGGAACAAGAATTGGTGTCCCATGTATGGTGTGGCTTTAAGGTGGAATAGAAGAGAAAACTCAACTGGAAAACACATGTTCCACAAAATACATGGAACAAGATGAAACAAACTATTTTATTTTTTTTACCAAAATACCCTCTCTTTTTACACCCCTGATACATCTATCTAAGCCTCCATCTTTTACCCTTCTTTAACATCAAGAGCTCCACCCTTCTACAAATCGAGCCTCCATCACAAAGTCACTCATATAAATTGATTTCTCCTACATAAATCGAGAGCTCCAAGTCGATTAACTCAGGTATTGGTTTCTTTCGATAACCCCCTGAAATCGATAACCCTCTATAACACGATTTCTCCTGATTCGAACAGGTTATTGGTTTCTTTTTGACGAATTTTAGTGGGAGTGCTCGATTTTCACACACACACACATACACATTTTTCACTCTTCAAAGCTTCGAATTATGTCTCCCCTTATGAACTTGTGATTGAGGTAGTTCTTGAGACTTGTGAATATGGTATGTGGATTGGTATATTTTATGGATAGAAAAAGCTTGAAGGTTGGTGGAAAAAGCTAATTCAAGTGTTGGGGAATTGATGCATGACCTTGTTTCTCATATACTCATTTCAAATTCAAAGTAATCTGTTCTCAATCTCTTCTCTCTTTTCTTTTAAACATCTTAAATATAAGATAGTTTTGGTAAATTTATATAGGTCTTTGGTGGATTGAGAAAACCATGTTTGTTGGATTGCTATTTGGTAAGAAAAACATTAATCAGCTCTCAAGGGGTAAATTTGTAATTTAACATGTCCTGTTCTGTTCTGTCCGGTTCTTTCTTGTCTTACCAAATGTTGGACAACTGTCCTAACCAGTCCTGTTCTGTTTTATCTTGTAATGTCCACCTACCAAACGCACCCTAAGGGTCATTACCATAGAGACAAGTGCTTAACTAGGATTACTCTACCTACATGCAAACATGGGCAACTTATGGGCTATTCCAGTGTCATTGAAGGAATTATGTTTGAATTCTCTTGCTATGCGAAAAAGACCTTGATTTAGTTTAAGTCCTAGCACTATGCTTGAATTTGATCAGCCTTTGGAGAATGAATTGGAAGTGTGATATCTACTATCTTTTTTTGGTAACAATGTGTCTGTATAAGTTGGTAGATCATGGAGATTAGAACGTTTATATATTCTCATATAGAGATATTTTTAAGAGCCAACTTTTGGTATATTGTGGTGCAACTTTGGTGTATTTTGATGCATTTTTTGGCATATTTTGGTGCTACGTTTAGTATATTTTGGTGCAATTTTTCGTTTTTATTTTGGCCCAACTTTTATATATGTATTATTTATGCTTTAAGTACAATAATTTTCGTATATCTTGGGTCTGTTGCTGCTCCTAACTCAGGTCAGTTTCTTCTCATGAAGTATTTATGGAAATCATGCTACTTCTTCGATTTCAGTTTGATTTCTTGTTGTGTGCGTCCTGTTATTTGTTTCATATATGCTGAGTTTCTTTATTTCAGTTTCTATCGGATTTGGTTCCAGTTGGTGTTAATGTTTAAGTTCTCAAGATTCTAAATTTAAACCCTCTTTTAGGGAATGTTTACTTTGACCCTAATCTTAAAACCCTAGTTTTGATCTCAAATTGATGTTCACTTCCACCAAATTTCATGCATAAACCATATTCTATCATTTCAGTTTTTATTCTCTTGTTTATTTGTTTGCTATCTTTATTGTTTCTATTCTCAAATATTGGTTGCTCAAAGATGAGGCTTAAAAGGAGAAAGAACTCCACATGCTTGGTTGTTTTCTCATTTCAAATCTTCATGCTGCAATCTTCTTCTTTTCACCCTTTTGGAGTTTTACTTTTACAGCATTAGATAATTTTAAAAAAATTGCAAATTAATTTGTTATTTGCTCTCTCATAGATATTGTTTTATTTACACTTGTAGCAAGCTACCACTATATGTTCACTAATAGTCAAAGGCAAGAAGAGCGGACCGGAAAATATGGTACTCCTAGGGTACAGTATCTTCAGGTATTGATTAAACCAGTAAATTTTATTTCAATCTTTTTGCTTAATAGAAAAGTATTTGGCTATAAAGGACCAAGACTTTAGCTAGAGTCACATAGTCTTATTGAGTTTTGCAAGCATAGTTAGATACACACCGGATGTATTCAAATCTTATTAGAAAACTTTACTTGGAGATGGCTTTTGCATCTTGGGTGTAGCTCGATTTGTTGTCTTTAGGGTATTTGGTATGTTTAATCAATGTACTTTATTTCTTTATTTTTGTAGGAACTCGTAGCTCAATTTCAGAATGCGACTACTGAAGGTATGCCTTTCTATGACAATTTTTCGACTTCCATCAAGTTCCATAAATTGAAAGGGAGGGGGTTGTCCAATCTTTATTTCTTCTTACGTATTAAGTAAATCAGACTTTTCATCCCATCTTTTTTTTCTTAATGATTATTTGTAATTGCAGAGTCGAAGGAAAGAATTGTTGCTAATTTGGCAAACTTTGCATATGATCCCTACAATTATACGTTTTTGCGTCAGGTTAATTCTTTTGTTTTATTTACTTGGCAGTTGATACAATCAACAGCTATTGTACTTGACAACTGAACTTAACTTTAAACAGCTTAATGTTTTGGAACTTTTCCTCGACTGCATAACAGAACCCAACGAGAAGCTAATAGAGTTTGGTGCCGGAGGGATCTGCAATTCGTGTGTTGGTATGTTAAAACCATTTTAAGCACCTTTGTATTAATTTATTTAGCTTATAAGATGGTTTTAATTGCAAAGGAAAAAAAACTGCTTTTTATGTCTACAGATCCTGCAAATGCTGCGGTTATAATCAAATGTGATGGGGTGCCTCTTCTTATACAATGTTTGTCAAGTCCTGTTAAAAATACAGTAAGAATTACAAACAATATTATCTATACCTCCTTTTAACTAATTGCTATTGTTATGCAAAAGTTAAAGACACACACACACATTTAGTCTAAATAATGTATTTATTTGGACTGAACGTTGCATTAATTAGACTGAATGAGACACGCTCCCGCTCTCGATTGTCCCCACGTTTGCAATCGAAGATCAGTTTTCAGCTGAACTTTCGTCTCTCTCTATCTCTCTCTGTCCCTATATATATATATATATATATATATATGGGGGGAGAGAGAGAGAGAAAGGTTTAAATGAGAAGTGCTAAAACATTACGAAGTAGAGAAGTGATCTCAACCGTTGAAATCATAGTTGACTAGTCAAAGATTGCGGCTTTGACCGGTCAAAAGCCGCAATCTTTGACTAGTCAAAGTTCGGTTGGACGCGATTCACGGAGGGCAGAGGTCAAAGCCGCCTTTGATGAGTGAGGGAGATCACTTCTCTACTTCGTATTTTTTAGCACTTTTCATTTGAACCTAATACTATATATATATAGGGGTGGGTTCAAATGTGAACCACTTTTTGGTTGTGAACGTGAGGACAGCCCAGAGTGCGACACGTGGCAATTTGACATCCGCGGGTCAAGGCTTATTCAGTCTGAATAAATCCGCGGGTTAGTGTTATTCATACTGAATAAAGCGTTATTCAGGCTGAATAAGCCTTGACCCGCGGCTAACCCGTGAGTAACCCGCCCGCGTCGGATTGTGTCAGAGTGCGACTAAGCCTTATGCATGCTGAATAATGCTTTATTCAGTCTGAATGATAGCGTTATTCAGTATGAATAACACTAAGTCGAAAAATTTTCAAATTGCCACGTGGCGCGCTCTGGGCTGTCCTCACGTTCACAACCAAAAAATGGTTCACATTTGAACTTTTTTCCCTCTTTCTCTCTCTCTCTCTCTCTCTCTCTCTCTCTATATATATATATATATATATATATATAGAGAGAGAGAGAGAGAGAGAGAGAGAGAGAGAAAGGTTCATGCGAGAAACATAACTTTTTAAGAAAACGCAAGGACGATTCTCAACTACTCATCCGGTCAATAAAGGCGGCTTTGACCGGGTCACCCTCCTTTAATCAACTCCACTCTCCATGAATCGCGTCAATCCTCTGTGATCGCATCCACCGTAACCGAAAATGTGTGGCTGAGAATTGTTCTCGCGTTTTCTTAAATTGACATCGTTCTCATATGAACCCACCTCTATTTACCATGAGGGGGTTGGGGAAGGTTGGATGTATGCAGACATGGCCTCTACCTTGAATAGTAGAAAGGGTGGGATGCAATTTTTACGAGATACATATAGCCATATAGGATCACATCACATGTTGGTAGTTGTAATGTTGGTGTTTTTGTTTGGTAGGTGAACTACGCTCTTGGGGCTTTGTATTATCTGTGTAATACATCCACGAAGGAAGCCATCTTGAGACCAGAAGTAGTCGATCTCATCAGAAAGTACGCAGCTGCTGGTGCCGTTAGCATTAGCTTCAGCAATCTTGCTCGCTCTTTTTTAGATAAGCATGTCCCAGAAGAAAACCATTGATGGCTAGTCATAATTTTTTAGATAATTTCTTGGTGCTAATCTAGCCTCGGTTATCCTTTTGTGGAGAGTATAGTAATGCATATATTGCGTCTTTACACCCTACTTCTGAATAAGATATACTCCGGTGAACTTGGTAATGTTCAAAAGGCGGCTTTTTGTTACAAGTTTCACAGATAAGACGAAGGTATTTGGGATTGCTTATGTAAAGTGCTTATTGGCTTATTGCTTCTCTAAAAAGGTGACAAGTCATTTTGAGTGTTTGGATTAGATAAAAAAGTGCTTATGGCTTCTTCGAAAAGGAGATAAAGTCATTTTTAATAAGTCATTCCTTAATTTTTCGGAACTCCTTATTAGCTTATTAGGCCAAATTAACTACCTGCCCTTTTTTTATCCCAAATAAATACTTTTCCTTTTTTTTCAAAACAATTTTTTAAAATTCATTACGTTTAGTGAGATTTTTATTTTGGTAGGGTTGCAGTAAAAACTTTGTAGTACTTCTTTCCACATATAATAAAAATAGTGAAAAGAAGGAAAAAAGATACATGGGGAGATGATAGTTAATATTATTATAATTCCAAGTATACAAGTATACAAGATATAGAGTGGAGCTCCGCTATTCTTTTACTCGACCATTCTTTTTTAAAAACAAGCTTATAAGTTAGCTTATGATTCATTTAAACATGTACCTGATTTATAAGATAGCTTACTTTTACCAAACAACGTCTAAATAGCTAAAATGCTAAATGTATAGAATTGCAAGAGGGAAATTAAAAGGTTTGGTTTAGTCGGCGTGGATGATGCGAAAATGTTGAAAAAACCCTAATAATAAAATGGTAGAGGTGGAGAAGGGAGAAAAGCATCTTTATGCTAAGGGCACGTAGCTAGTGAGGTAATAACCAAGGCACGTCAATTGCTGGTTGAAAACTATTTCCAAACCCCCTCTTCGGCCTTGGGTATTCCCCTTGGCCGTCGAGAATTTTTGGAAGGGTTCTCTTATGAGAAATAACCTTCTACATTTTCTCAAGTTGCAAACTTTTACTCGCAATATCATGTACCTAAACTTCCATATTGTGGCCATTGGAGATTAAGTTAGGGCAACATGTTTTAGCTGTCGGTGAACCTTGTCGGTTTTAGTCAGGGTCAGGGCAAAGCTTCAGATACCCTTCAAAAAGAAAATATCATGTACCTAAAACACTAGGAACTGGCCGGTAACTAAACTAATATCTAATATGAAAGATAAATAGATTTCACTAATGTGAGTGAAATTTGAGAAGTACAAAAGTTGGTGGATGTTGTAGACGGAAAATTTGATTGTTATTATTTCATTGGTTGGAAAGGAATGACAGGTGAACTTGGTACGATAGATTTTTATCCGTCTTGACTTGTTATGAGTTACGATTAATTAATGGTAGGTCGTCTTGAAATTTGTGACATGATCAAAATCCTCTCTTAAAGAGTTAAGCGACCAAATAAGACAATGGAGGCCGGCATCCTACACCATGGACCTTTCTCATCACGCATTAATCACCTGTCAAAGTTATCAAATCGTATAACAATATTCGTGTTAAGTAACTTAGGCCCGGGTTTTGCTGTTAAACATTTCTTGGGAGTTGTCATATCATTAGCAAAAACAATCAATTATACAAGTCATTTATATTTGCCCTCTATTAGAGCATCTCCAAGAGCTTTGCTATATTTTTTCTAAATTAGAGAATAGGAGATCAAAATTTCTAAAATTATATTTTTTGATCTCCAACAGCATTGCTATTTTAGAGGCTTTATCATCATTTATATATTAAAATATACATTATATTTATTATCCCAATAAACTTTTTAAAAACTTTTAAAAAATAAATTATGTCATTGGTGGAATGCATTAAAAATATGTTTCTCTCTCATCATTTAGAAGTTTTGGAGAAATCTCTATATTTAGAGGAAATCCTAAAATTTTCTATTTTAGCAATTTGTTTAGCAATGCTGTTGGAGCAACTTAGGAAGAAAAAACTCACTTTTTTCTATTTTAGCAATGCTGTTGGAGATGCTCTTAGGTTTAGGTTTAAGATTTAACTAACTCTTAATTGCTAGAGGTATTCCAGATATGGAAACCTCTCCAAAAATAGGGGTATGCCACTTATCGTAACGAGCACACGGTATTCTTTAGTAAAAGGCGAAAGAATAGTTCGCTTTGTGCTCATCACATGGCTGCATGATTTTTCGACTACCTGATGGAAGCTTCTTTATGGAGTTGCTTAGCTCTACACTAAACTTCACCATGGCGATGTGGGAATCAAATTACTTCCTGCCATCACTAAATATTTAATTTATTTTGTTCATTCCACCAACTTAACACCAAATCATATCCTTGCAACAAACACAATAAATGGAATAAGCATAAAGCTCTCCCTAGCTTACTAAATAAGCCCTGTACTTTTTTTTTACAGCAAATCTACTCTACACCTTCCTATATTCTTTAGCCACATGTATAATGTATCAGATAAATGATGAGTCCCATTAAGCTCATGATTAAGCTACTAAAACACATACCCTCACTATCTGATGGTAGTCAGATCACAAATATGAAAGATCCCAAGAATATATAGAAGCATGAAGGCAGCCACTCTTAGCTATGTTTGGCAAACTAGCTGATAGGCTAGTTTATGAACAAATTATGTTGGAAAAAACTAGCTTATGGGTATGCAAAATGACTAAAAAGAGTATATTGGGGTATAATAATTAATATTAATAAGAGTATAATTGAAAAAAGCTACCTCCAAGTAGCTTATTAAAAAGCTAGCTGATAAGCTACTTTTTGTTCATCCAAACATGTACACAAAAAATAAGATAGGTTATATTTACCAAACAACGCCTTAATCTGAAGCCACCCAACACATTTAAATTGATATAATTTGACAGATCTAATGACAATCCACCATTGCACCTCTATTTCTTTCAAAAGAACTAAAGCAATTGCTCAAGATGTATTCATGTGACGTAGAGATCACCGAATTCACTATGATACTTTGAGTCCTAACAGTTTGTACAAAAAGAACTAGAGATATATTATAACAAACAAGCATTTAAAAACAATATTAAAACTCAATATTTAGTCAGGGGCCGCGCGTATGCAGGCCCCCTCTAACACAAATTATGATGTAGGCTCGACCACTTGGGCCGACCTTAGGCTAGCACCCCTCCAAAGTGCAATGGAGGTCACCAACCTAGACCATGGGCTCATTGATCACCCATTGATCTCATCCAGGTAAGTATGTAAAAAGTTGTACAACACTCATCTTATGTGGCTTTTGTTGTGGCTGCAGCTTTCATTAGGACACCCATGTGGGATCTTGTATAACTCATTAGTTTCTATTTTAGTTTTCAACTTCCTGTACTTGCATTACAGCAAATAATAAAAAACTAGAAACAATTAATAATGAAGGGTAATTGTCATTGTTTGTGACTTTGTGGTTCTACACTTTTATATGATTATCCATCTTTGAAAAATGCACAGAATGAATGTTAATAGGTGTTATTAAACATGCGTTTTGGAGAAGAAATTAGACAAGAAAAACTAAAAAAGTCACTAATTAAAGGTAGGACAGGAAAATGAAACTTTCAAAGAAGGATTCAGATTTACCATCAATAATGAATTTTAGGCTATCTTTGGCAAACTAGGTGATATAAGCTAGCTAGTAGCTGATAAGCTAGTTTTTAAATAAATTATGTTTGATAAAAACTAGCTTATAAGTATGTAAAATGACCAAAAGATGTATCTTGAGTATAATAATTAATATTAATAACGGTATAATTGGAAAAAGCTACTAAAACCTCTTGAAACGCTACTCTAACTAGTGTTTTTTTGCTAGCTTATGGTCTATCCAAACACGTACTAGCTTATAAGATTGCTTATTTTTGCCAAACATAGCCTTAAAGGATCATTTCCACAAAATAAAGTGATATGTAAGCCAAGAAGCATCCAGGAAAGCATTAATTAAGACTCTCTTTGGGAACGGGCAAGGACGAACCCAAAGAAATTTTCAAACAATGATACTATTTAACTATAAGAAACATATATATATAGATATTTAGTGATTGGTTTTTTTCTTTTTATATGAAAGGTCTTGAGTCTTGTAATTACGAATTTTTTAGAAACATAATAAATATAATATTAAAAGCTAAAAAACTAGAAAAGGGCTGTTACAAGATTTGAACCGAAGACCTTAACTTTAAAAAGCAAGGAACTGACCAACAACCAAAGGAAGCTTGTGTCTTCTTTGCAGTTTCAAAATAAATATGGTGCCACCCAACAAATCAATATGGTGGCACTTTTCCCGACCCTGTATTTTCTTACACTGCGACAGAGGAACGATACGATGGCATGTGCCACTGTGGGCACTTCATTAGGTCCGTCCCTGGGTATAGATAGTCTTCACTGAAGAAACCTTTATTAGATATTAATAGGTGTTATTTAAAAATGCGTGTTACTATACATCCGTTTTAGAGAAAGGAATTAGATAAGAAAATCGAAAAACATTACCAAAGATATCACAGAAAATTCAAATTTTCAAAGAACATTTAAACAAGGATTCACCATGGATAACAAATTTATAATGGATCGTTCCCAACAAAATCAAGCGATGTAGAAGCAAAGAAGCTTCAAGGAGAAGCATTACTTGGGTAAAGGTGATGCAAACACACTCTTCTCGTTGTCACAAGTTATGGTTCAACCGTATTTTATTCCAACAGATTCTCCAAACCTTTCTCTAAATGTAGAAAGTAGGAGAGAGGGTTTAAAATTACAACGAAAGTAAAATATTTTTTAATATATTTCCACCGATAGGGATACCTTTAAAAATAAATACTCAGAATGAAAAATATTATTTTATCAAATGAATGGAATATTTAATAATTATAATCATGTTGTAATCTCCAAAATGAAGAATTTGATGGAGTTACATGTTTTTTTGTTTTAGAGATTTTGAAGTTCCGTTGTCCATCTTGAAGAAATTTGAAATAATGTTGCAGATTCTCTTAGTGGGGCAACCCTTCAAGGAAAAAGCTCTCCAAAAATAGTCGTATGCCGCTTGTTCTAACAAGAAGATGTAGTATTCGCAAGACGATCAAAATCAAAAAGGGAACCATCTCGTTTCTTGGCTCAAAGATGATTTGAAGTCTTCATTGTTGAGCAATGTCCCACATCGGACACAAAGTGAACTTGTAATGTGCTTATAAGGGTCCTGGGCTATTCCACTCATAGCCAATTGGTTTTGAGTTAGAACCCCACAAACTTACATGGTATCAGAGCAAGGTTCACCCGTGGTTGGTCAAAAAGCTGCACGGACTCCACATAACCCAAAAAGTATCCACGTGTTAGGCAGAAAAAACGCCACACGTGAGGGGGCGTGTTGAGCAATGTCCCACATCGGACAAAAGTGAACTTGTAAGGTGCTTATAAGGGTCCTGGGCTACTCCACTCATAGCCAATTGGTTTTGAGTTGGAACCCCACAAACTTGGCGTGTTGAGCAATGTCCCACATCGGACAAAAGTGAACTTGTAATGTGCTTATAAGGGTCCTGGGCTACTCCACTCATAGCCAATTGGAGTGAACTTGTAATGTGCTTATAAGGGTCCTGGGCTACTCCACTCATAGCCAATTGGTTTTGAGTTGGAACCCCACAAACTTGGCGTGTTGAGCAATGTCCCACATCGGACAAAAGTGAACTTGTAATGTGCTTATAAGGGTCCTGGGCTACTCCACTCATAGCCAATTGGTTTTGAGTTGGAACCCCACAAACTTACATTCATCCCTGTAAACGTCATGATGGATTGATGTTTCTTTATCTTCATCAAGATCTCTAGGCAAATCAACTAGGAAAGTCAATGAAGCTAAAAGAAAGAAGAATACTAGACTATCATTTTAGATTCAGCCTGTCTAAGTTAACAAATCGTATAACAATATTCATGTTAAGTAACTTAGGCCCGATTTTTGCGTTGAACAGTTCTTGGGGCATCAACCAGTCATCATTAGCAAAAACAATCAATTAGAAAAGTTATAAATTGCTCTCTATTAGGTTTAAGATTTAACTAACTGTTAATTGCTAGAGGTATTCCAGAAATGGAAACCTCTCCAAAAATAGAGGTATGCCACTTATCGTAACGAGCACACGGTATTCTTTAGTAAAAGGCGAAAGAATAGTTCGCTTTGTGCTCATTACATGGCTGCATGATTTTAAAACTACCTAATGGAAGCTTCTTTATGGAGCTGCTTAAACTCTACACTAAACTTCACCATGGCGATGTGGGAATCAAATTACTTCCTGCCATCACTAAATATTTATTTTATTTTGTTCATTCCACCAAATCATATCCTTGCAACAAACACAATAAATGGAATGAGCATAAAGCTCTCCCTAGCTTACTAAATATGCCCCTTCCTATATTATTTAGCCACATGTATAATGTATCAAATAAATGATGAGTCCATTAAGCTCATTAAGCTACTAAAACACATACCCTTACCATCTGATGATGGTAGTCAGATCACAAATATGGAAGATCCCAAGAATAGAAGCATGAAGGCAGCCACTCTTAGTTATGTTTGGCAAACTAGTTGATAAGCTGCTTATAAACAAATTATGTTTGGCAAAAACTAGCTTATGGGAATGTAAAATGACTAAAAAGAGTATATTGGGGTATAATAATTAATATTAATAAAGGTATAACTGGGAAAAACTCCAAAAAGCTACCTCCAAGTAGCTTATCAAAAAATAAGCTAGCTTATGTTTATCAAACCATGCCTTAATTTGAAGCCACCCAACACGTTTGAATTGATATAATTTGACAGATCTAATGACAATTCATTGCATCTCTATTTCTTCCAAAAGAACTAAAGCAATTAATTAGAGATATCGTAACAACCAAGCATTTAAAAACAGTATTAAAACTCAATGTTTAGTTAGGGGCCGCGCGAACGCAGGCCCCCTCTAACACAAATTATGATGTAGGTTCGACCACTTGGGCCGACCTTAAGCTAGCACCCCTCCAAAGTGCAATGGAGGTCACCAACCTAGACCATGGGCCTCATTGATCACCCATTGATCCCATCCAGGTAAGTATGTATTAAGTGGTACAACACTCTTCTTATATAGCTTTTCTTGTGGCTGTAGGTTTCATTAGAACACCCATGTGGGAGCTTGTATAACTCATTAGTTTTTATTCCACCAAATATAGCCCTAGTATATAATTTTTATTTTTAGATTTATTTAGTTTTCAACTTCCTGTATTTGCTTTTACAGCAAATAACCAAAAACTAAAACAATAATTAATAATGAAGGGTAATTTTCATTGTTTGTGGTTCTCCACTTTTATATGATCATCCATCTTTGAAATCTATATATATATATATAAAAGTAGGATGTGAAAGAATGATGTGGCATCCTATATATTGAGTATTGGCTTAGAGGAATTTTCTCATTTTTTTGAATTTTTTAAATATAAAATAAGCTAAAGACAATTTTACCCCTAAATGAAAATTGCATGTTTTAATATAATAAGGACTCTTTGGTAATTTGACTTAACAATTTAATTAGCTTTAACTTTCATATTATTTAACTTATAAAAACATTTATTCTACCCTTTTCATCTTCTCATTCATTAATTAAAAGAAAACCTACAACATAATCATCTATAAATTAAACCAAATATTCCACCAAAAATGTAGTTCAACAATTTTTAATTCTTTGTTTTGCTATTGGGTTTCTTTGTTTGTATGATTGCTGTTCATTTTTCGTAAAATTTCTAGGTAAGCTAATACCTTTTTTGATTTTCGTGATTATATTGTTTATGTGTCCCAATCAATATTACTGTTTTTTTATTTCTATCACCATATTATTTTTATATGTTTTTGTGTAGATTCCTATTTGTTATTATAAAAGTTTTTTGTTTTTTTAATTTTGATATATATATATATATATATAAGCAAGATGTTGGAAGGATGATGTGGACATCGTATCTATCGAGTATTAGCTTATAGGATTTTTCTTATTGTTTTGAGTTTTTTATATATTAAATAAGTTAAATTATAGGATTTTTCTCATTGTTTTGGGTATCTTTGTTTGTATGATTGTTGTTCATTTTTCGTAAAATTTCTAGGTAAGCTAATACCTTTTATGATTTCCGTAATTATATTGTTTATGTGTGCCAATCAATATTATTGTTTTTTTATTTCTATAAAAAAACACCATATTATTTTTATACGTTTTTGTGTATATTCTTTATTGTTATTATAAAGGTTTTTTGTTTTTTTAATTTTGATATATATATATATATAAGCAAGATGTTGGAAGGATGATGAGGATATTGTATCTATCGAGTATTAGCTTATAGGATTTTTCTCATTGTTTTGAGTTTTTTATATATTAAATAAGTTAAATTCTATTCTACCCCTTAATTAAAAGTTTGTAATTTACTACAAAAAGGTTTCTTTGGTAATTTTGCTTGCAATTTAATTAGCTTTAATTTCCAATTTTTTAACTTCCTATAGACATTCAATTTCGTCTCCTCAAATTCTCATTTATTAATTAATAAAAAACCTACAACAAAACCATATATAAATACAACCTAATGCTCCCTCAACCTACAAGCTTGATGCTCTATGTTATATTCTATTACGTTTGTATGTATTTTTGTTGTTTCTCTTTTATAGAAATTTTTTTTCTTCGTTACTATTCCTCAACCTTCATAAAAGTTTCCGGTAACGTTTCACTTTTTATTATAAATTTTATGATTATATGATTTATATGTTGTTTTGGGATGAGTATCATTAGTTTTTTATATATAAAAAGATTTCCATAGTTTTGTGTGCAACGATAGAATATGTTCTTTTTTCTTACTATTACTATTACTTTGCATTTGATATTTATGTTGTATTGATGTTTTAAGTGATGTTATTCTTCTTAATTCGTTTTGCTTAAATTTTGTATTTTCTTATAAAAGTTATTTTTGTTGACAACAACCAAACTACAAAGTACGATCTATGTATTTTTATTTTTTGTTTTGTTGTGGATTCACTTTTGATTTTTTAATGTACTTATAATTTCTTAATTTGCAATTTAAAAAAAATCCAACAATGAGATACCATTTTTCTAAGCAATTCAATCCTAAATTTATTCTTTAACTTTTCTCTAAAATATTTTCCTTTTCTCTAAAATCCAACAATGAGATCACTTTTGATTTTTATTTATTTTATTTCACGTTATTATAATAATTTTATACATATAACATTTAAGGATCAAGGGAATGCATTGGTTCAAATTGGTTCACAAAAGATTTTCCCTGCTCTCTTTCTCTCTCTCTATATATATACACACACATATATATAATCAACATATTTAAGAACTCATTAGGGATAAAAATTTATAACAATCAACATGTATACTTTCATTTACATGACACTTAAATATAAAAATATGTGTAATTTAAATAAATAAAATGATTATAATTAATATAAACAAATAATTGAAGATGACGATGGATCATGTCAATATAATATCTTTATAATTATTGTTAGTTATACTATTTACATAACTATCTTTATATATATATATATTATTTAGAAAACAATATATTTTTAAATGACCAACCACGCAAGTTGTAGTCATTTTCTTTAGTACGACATATATGTTAATATGTATTATTCACAAAGAAAATTAAGTATCTAAATTTTCTATTAATATATAAAGTTTGAATCAACATATAAAATTAAAATCACCATTATTATTTAAAGTCTTATTGGCACCAATATATAAATATAAATAACATTAGAGTCAATATATAAGTAAAATAAGAATGAACATTTAGTTAAATATAAAATAATATATAATTATAGAGCCAATATATATACATATATATGGAATGATAATATAATTAAATTTTGTATTAGTCAATTCTTGGAATACTTACTACTAAATAAATTAATATATATTTAAAGAATATTAAGAATAAATACTTATTGGATTTGTTAAATCAATTTAACAGTAATTAACATTTGTAAAAACATATATAGACTAAATAGAATAAACAAGTATATAAAATTTGAAAATAACTTACTATAATAATCATTTCAATTTCATTCTTATGTTATATTTAAATTGAAATCAAACTATGTAAATAAAAAAAAATTGATGTAATATCTTTTATTTTGCCTAATATTATTAAAACCTCTTTTCAATATTCTTTAACGAGAAACTAAGCTATAAATAAATAGCCTTAAGTAGATCGAAAAAAACTTGAACGTGGATACATTAACAATTAAATCAGATTCGCCTATGGTCGAAGTGAATATAAATATTTTATAGGAATATTATGTTGCGGATAAATCTATATATTACGAGTTATGAAAAAAATACCCATCATACCCATCATTATTATAATCAGTAGTTTCACACGTTTCTTTTATCATTCGAGTCTATTACAAGTTTGATAATGTTGAACTTATAGGTTGTTATTTAATATATCAAAAGAAACAACTAAAAATAATGAGGCAATTTCGTCTCAAATGTACATCAATTCTTATTATTTTATTATATGATATGTGATTCTCTGTCCGATTTAACTTCAAAATTGTCTAAATAATTTATCACCATCGCGCTCGCGCAACGCGCGATGCTGTTCAATGGTACATTGAGTATAAAAAAAAGTCCAATGATAAAATATGCTTAAACAGGATAGTTCATTACCCTTATAAGTCATTAACCCAAAAACTAAAGTATATTATCAATGTATTTAGGGCTTCAACCAACAAGCTATATAAGGAACTGAGGGTCTCACACCAGGTAAGTGTGAAAATGACTCTTACTTGATAAGCATTTGTTGGAATTAAGATGTTTATCACCAATTCGTTTTTATGGACAAAGATGTTGAAAGATAATATAAACGATTTTGAGTTATTTAGATAATGTGATTACAATTATGCAAAACAACATAAATGATAGGATGATTGATGGTAGAATGTCAATATTCTAAAACGTATCATATAAGTTAAACGGTATTTACATAGGACGGATGAATAAAACTTATTAAGTATAATTAATACACAGATACGTATATTATTTACGTAGGACAGATGAACAAAAATTATTAAATATAATTAATACACAAATACTTATATTATTTTTTAAACACCGCGCAACGCGCGGTGCGGGCCACTAGTTATATATAAGACAACACACAGAATGAATGTTAATAGGTGTTACTAAACATGCGTTTTGGAGAAGAAAGTAGGCAAGAAAGACTAAAAACATCAATAATGAACTTTAAAGGACCATTCTCACAAAAATAAAGTGACATGTAAGCCAAGAAGCATCCAGGAAAGCATTAATTAAGACTCTCTTTGGGTATGGGAAGGGACCGGATCTAGAGAAATTTTCAAACAGTGGCACTATTTGACTGTAAGAAACATATATGGAGATATTTTTCACAAAGTCAATATTGGTTTAGTGATTAGTTTTTCGCTTTTTGAATGAAAGGTCTTGGGTCTTGTAATTATGAACTTTTTAGAAACATAATAAATATAATATAAAAGGCGAAAAGACTAGAAAAATGACTCTTACAAGATTTGAACCAAAGACCTCAACTTTAAAAAACAAGGAATTAACCAACTAAACCAAAGGAAGCTTGTGTATCTTTTATAGTTTCAAAATATACATGGTGGCACCCAACAAATCAGTACGGTGGCACTTTTCACGACCCGCGACGGAGGAAAGATATGATGGCATGTGCCATCGTGGGCACTTTATTAGGTCCATCCCTGGGTACGGGCCATGCATACACAGCCTTCACAGAAGAAACCTTTATTAGATATTAATAGGTGTAATAACACATACGTGTTACTAAACATGTGTGTTAGAGAAAGGAATTAGACAAGAAAATCAATAAACATTACTGAAGATATCACAAAAAAATTCAAATTTTCAAAAGGACATTTAAAGAAGGACTCACCTCTCACCATGGATAACAAATTTATAATGGACCGTTCGTTTCCACAAAAATCAAGCGATTTTAGAGGCCGAGAAGCTTCAAGGAGGAAGCATTAATTAAGACCCGCCCGAAACCTAGGTAAACGCGACGCATTGTCACAAGTTATGATGTAGGTTCAACCATTTAATTACAACCTTAGAGCATATCCAACAGATTCTCTATATGCAGAAAGCAGGAGAGATGGTGTAAAAATTTTCAAATGTGGAGAACGCCTAAAAAATGATTACAACGAAAGTAAAATAATTTTTTAATATATTTCCACCAATAGGATACCGTTAAAACTATATATTCAGAAGGAAAAATATTATTTTATTAGATGAATGGAATCTTTAATAACTATAATCAATGTTGTAATCTTCAAAATGAAGAATATGATAGAGTTGAATGTTTTATTGTTTTAGAGATTTCGAAATTGCATTGTCCATAGAAATTTGAAATAATATGTTGGAGATTCCCTTAGTGGGGAAACCCTTCAAGGAAAAAGCTCTCAAAAAATAGTTGTATGCCACTTGTTCCAACAAGAAGATGTAGTCTTGGCAAGACGATCAAAAACAAAAGGGGAACCATCTCGTTTCTTGGCTCAAAGATGATTTGATGTCTTCATCTCTATAAACGTCATGATGGATTGATGTTTCTTTATCTTCATCAAGATCTCTAGGCAAATCAACTAGAAAAGTCAATGAAGCTAAAAGAAAGAATAATACTAGACTATCATTTTAGTTTCAGCCAGTTAAAGAGTTCTCATTTTAGTTTCAGCCCCAACTTTAAGCTCCAAAGCAACCTCTGGACCTTATTCTAGGTTATCATCAGAAAGCAAAACCATAGGAATAAAAAGAGGTGCAAAAGTTTGCATGTGAAAAAAATGAAACCATGATGTAAAATTAAAAAAAAAAAAGGTAAAAATGATGTTGCAGAAGTCAATTTGAGAGATATTGGTTGAGCGAGTTAGGAGATCAACTTTTGTTACGAATACACTAATAAAATTGGGGTTTAAAAACCAATGATTAAATGGGAAACTTGTTTTCTTGCTTTAGCCTGATGTCACTTGTCAAAAAAAAAAAAAAAAAAAAACCATGAAATAGTTTTTTTTGCTGAGCTATATGTATTGAACTACAAAACTCATACATGCAAATGAACCAAACTAAAATTCAATGTCTTCCAAAAAGTGTGTTCTGGCGGAGACACTCTAACTCCGGGCCCCATTGGACCGACGCCACTCTACCTCCTTGAGCACGTCCTTGGTAACCCTCTGTCCCGGTCTCCCGCAGCCAACTAAAATTCAATGTCTTGAATTGTACAGTAGACCTACTGCCCATAATTGGGAAAATGATGCAACTTTCAATGTATGAAGCTAACTTACGAAGGTTCAATATTATTTTATGGTCTCATCCATTATTTTTATATTTTGATTTGAATCTTGAAATTGATTTTAATTTGGATTTAATTTTGATGTGCATTTTGGCAAGAGAGAAAAAGATGTTGGCTTAAAAATAAGAAGACAACATTTTTTTTGGTCAGTGTGGTTTTTGATTGGGTAAAAAACAAAAAATGATAAAAAGACTAAAATATCCTTGACATAACAATTCTTTTTAATGGTCGTTAGAGGCAGGGGAGTATATCTGATGGGTTTTGTTGGACAATAGCCACCTTGTATTTTTAAAATTATAAGGACCAAAAGTGTTACAAACAACAAACCATATGGACCAAATTTGTAGTTTGCTCTAATTTTTAAGTTTTTTGTCCATCTGGTACTTCCCTCCATCTGAACTTTTTGTTTGAAAACCCAAAAGATCAAGAAGCCATCTTTGGAATCGATCAAATCTTTCATTTTCAATTTGTGGTCATGTCAAAATCGAAGAAGATGAAAACCATCCATTCTTCACAATCCACTTTCAGTTTTTCACCTTTTAACGACGATGATGACGACGATTTTCAAAACCCAACTCAATCTTTACCTCTCACCCAAACAAAACCTAGCTCATCACAGCTACTGAAACCTTCCAATGCCGCCATTAATCGACCACCCAAGAAGCCTAAAAAGAATCAAGCTTTTCTGGGTAAGGAGAATCTTGAGATTCCACCTGATTTGGGTTTGGATTTGGGTTCGGATTTCTCTTTGGAATCTATGGAGTCTACTGTATTCTGCAACGATTTTAAGGGTGACGATTGTGTTTCACTTAAGGATGATGGCAAAAAGGTGAGACCAAAGGAGGGGCTTAGTTACTTATCGAATTCGATAGAGTCTAGGCTGCTGTTGAGGTCAAGGGGTAATTGCGCTCCAAGTGTTTGTGAAAATGCCGCTGTGAATTTGGAGGAGGATGCAGAGGAAGGATTTGATGTCTATCAGGAGGGTGATACTACAGAGTTTGATGTGTTGCTGAATTTGTGTTGTTCTTCTGAAGGAGAGGATGATAAGATGGATGTTGGTGATTTTATTAGCTGTCCAATGTGTGGAGTTGACATTTCTAACATGAATGATGAGCTGAGACAAGTCCATACCAATGAGTGCCTTGACAAAGAGCAGCCTCATAATCATGTATGATTCTCATTCTCTTGCTCATACATTGCTTCCTACTAATTATTTGTAATGCTTAGGATGAATGGTTTGTTTGTGTTTCCATTTTCCGTTATAAAGTATAAACTATCATAGAGTGCCTCTGGAAAGTAGCTTAGTTGGGAAATGGGTGCCGTGACTTTGCCCAAATGCAAGACGCATCCCAGGCCCACCTTTTATTGGAAGCAGGGGCGGACCTACTTAGGACCGAGTGGGATCCCGTGCACCTGCTAACTTGATTATCGGGAGGGAAAAACTTTTAGGCGTCGTGAAGGTGCACCCGCTTGATTTCCTGTGTGCCCATATATATTTTGAAACCTAGTTTGCAACATAAACTTAAGTTGGGCGGGATGACTTAGTTGTCCCAACTAAAGCTCCTAAAGAGATGCATCAGTCATCCAAAAGATCTGTGAGTATGGAAATGAAATAACCTGTATATGTATATCATATAGTTTACAATAGGCTATTTATCTTTTAACTCAGGTTTTAGTGTCAATGATTTCTATTTAATGCTGAGTGCTGACATGAAAAGTAGAAAATGTGCATGTATGCACATTTTCTTTGTCTGCCAGCAGGACATGATAAATAGTTATATTTCATTTGAAAACTGATATTTCATACTACTTTGCAGGTCGATATTCCTGATAGTGACCATGTTATGGGAAGTCCTGGGCAAGTTCTTGATGATCCTCCTGCTGGTGGTCCTGTCCAAGTTCTTGATAGTTCTTCTTGCGCCCCTCCTGGGCAAATGGGTCACATGTCTTCTGTGTCAGTATGGTTACACAATCTGGGCCTATCTCGCTATGAAGAAGTTTTCATCCGTGAAGAAATTGACTGGGATAGTCTGAAGTGGTTGACGGATGAGGTAAGCTTCATGTTCATGAAATCCATGCTTAGCTAAGGGGAATCTTAATGTAAATTTATCAATGGGAAGATAAAAAAATTTCACACTGTATCACTCAATATGCTACAAGTCCTTGGTTTTTCATTTCATTGCATATTTGCATATACATTGCATTTCCGTTCTGTGAACTTGTGAAGTTAGAGACCTGTATCTGCATGTGGTAGTGAATCAATTGCATTGAACTTCGGGGTAAGTGAAAGTATTATTGTAGGGTAAGCCCTGTTCTTTCTTTTGATCAATAATCAAGCAAGGAGCTTTTAAAACGAAGTTGGCTTAGTCAAACAATAGCATTTTGCCTATGTGTTCAGTGAATAGTGCAAAACACATCAAATCATGTTTGTAGTCATGACAGTTACATATTGTTCTATTCAAAACTTACAAAGCAGTTTTATATTTTCTGTACATTCACCAGTGCTACTACTTTTGAATAGCTTAAGCCCGATATGCTATTAAATGTTAAATGGCTTCCTCTGTCATGTTGTGAAGTCTTCACAATTCATAAGTTTGTGAATGTTGATTAGTGGATGGTGAAGATCGGGATAAGAAATAGTTTACCATAACTCAGACATTGGTTTTTGAATCTTAGGGGATGTTTGGTTGTATTTTTATGAAGCTCCATATAGATTAAGTTGTCTGTATGCAGTAAGATGTCTGTTTGGATTAATCTAAAATGTTGGTTGTTTGTTGTGCTTAATAAACTACCTGAGTGGTTTAAAAGACCATTTTACCCTTACTCTTTGTTTTCTCTTATAAAGAATTACAACAACTCATATTTGTCCATTCATGAGCATAAAGAATTTCCCTTGAACCTTCAACATCTAAAATCATCCCGTCAAGCCTTCAATAACATACATCAATCAGAACACATGAAACAAGTAGACAACATACATCAATCTCATTGCCAACATATTACTCCCCCAAAAAAACAAGCAACAGGATGATATTTTCATGCTTTGGCTGTATTCTACTGTACAGCAGTGCAAAATTATCATTGACGAGGCTATGCTTTGAAATAGAAAAATCACACATGGGTTTCAAAAGGAGGAGGGGGCTGGTTTGGGCAGCAAAGAGAAGAAGTTACAGGAGTGGCCGGAGTAAAGATGTTGGAGATGGAAGCGTTCTGGGGGGGGGGGGGGGGGGGTTGTGTAGGGAGACTGAGGGATTGTTCACAAAGGGTAGGATGGATATCAATTTAAGAGAACGTGAGGAGCAATCTCAGCCACTCATCTTCGGTTACGGTGGACGTGATCACGGAGGATTGACGCGATTCATGGGAGGGTAGAGATTATTAAAGGGGGGGACCGGCCAAAGCCGCCTTTATTGACCGTACGAGTGGCTGAGATTGCTTCTCACGTTCTCTTAAAAAGTTATGTTTCTTATTTGAACCTTTCTTATATATGTATACTATGCAAATATACATTTATATTTAATATATATAATACTAAATTACTATGAGGTGATGGTTCGTTGTTTCTTAACAAAGAAAAGAGTAAAACCATGAGATAGGCTGAGAGGGTGTGGAAAAGGTTGCTTGAAGGAAGAGAGAGGGCCAGACCACACTTTTGGGATGTTACATCAAGCTTTTTGGGTTTTAAAATATTAAAAGTACACATTGGGCTATTGGGCTTTGATGTTTAGTGTTTTAGAATTAAAAAAAACACACTATAAAGAGAAGTACTACTACCACCTTAAAACTTATAACGAAACCAAAAAGACCATTGCCAAAGCAGATCATCTAAGGCGTATGCCTAGACACTGCCTCACATCTCAGCCTCACTGAACCGCCTCATTGAACCAAGGCGTAAGCCTCGTGTAGGGTCCAAGAGGCGCCGCCTCTGGTGCGATTTTGGGCCGCCTTGCTTCGAGTCCTGCCTCGAGGCATACGTCTCGAAACGTTTTTTGTAACCATGATTATTGCTTGTTAACAAATAAAGTGAAGTGTAACTGGTTTTTCTTTTCGGCAGGATCTATGTAAGATAGGTATTACTGCTCTTGGCCCCAGGAAGAAGATTGTTCATGCTCTTGCTGAACTGAAGACAGAAGGTTCTGTGGAAGTGAATATACCTGAAAAAGTTGCACACAAGGAGACAAAAATAGTTACAAATAAGCGGATTACAGATTTTTTTCCTGGCTTCACCGGGAAAGTGAAAAAAAATTGCACTACTGTGGCACAGGTTGGAAAAACCAACTCAAATGATGGTAATAAACGTGGTGAGGTGAAAAAGAATTTCTCAAATAAAAAGCTCCGAGATATACCCTCGTGGTGTTTGATAACAGGAACCCCATTCCGCGTGGTATGCTCTCTTACTGTTAGCCCATCACTAACTTATGCCATATGTCAAGGTGTTTGTAGATGAATTTCTTTAAGTTCAATTATGTTGAATTATCACTTTAAAACTTGAGCTATCGATTTAGTTAGGCTGTGTTTGGCAAACTAGCTGATAAGCTAGCTTATGAACAAATTATGTTTGGCAAAAACTAGCTTATGAGTATGTAAAATGACCAAAAGGATATCTTTGAATTTAATAATTAATATTAATAAGGGTATAATTGGAAAAAGCTACAGAAAGCTCTTAAATCGCTACTCCAAGTAGCGTTTCAATAAGCTAGCTTATGGTACATGTTTGGATGGACTAGCTTATAAGCTAGCTTATTTTTGCCAAACACAACCGTAGTTACAAATTAAAAGCCTACCAGATTGCAGCCATGTATTTTTTCTCAACAACATGGCAATTACAATGTCAGATTCATCTTTCTGGTTTACTGAAATTAAAAAATGAGAGTACAGAGATACTCTATCAGTGTCACATTTTTATTACCAGGGTTGTTAATCATCATTGATACTGTCATAGATTCAAGTAAATGATGCATTCTTGATTTCTAACCTTTTCTTTTCTACCAGGATGCATTTAAATATCTGCGAAGGGATTACTCCTACTGGTTCCTTACCCACTTTCATATGGATCGTAAGTGCAATTTCCTTCTTGTATTGTAATTTGCCAAGTCCTGTTTCCTCAATACAGTGTCAAGTTCATATGGAAGCTTTTGAATAAATGACTATTAATAAGGCTCTTGGGGATATGCCTGTGGACGCATATGCTGCTTCTTAGAGTTAGATTTGCAATTAAGTAGATCTCGGTTTCGGGCCTTTAAGTTAGGAAAACTGAAATGTAGTTCACCCTCAGGTTGAAAATTTGAAATCATTTTGAAACTTAATTTCTTGTTCCTACAATTGGAGTTGCAAATGAGTTGAGTGTTGGTTCAAGAAAAGAAATGCATCATTTTATGCTTTAAGCCTAAAACCGTGTTCATGGATGAAGCAAAGTAAAGCTGTCACAGAGCATAGCCTCTAAGCTGGCTCAGCTAAAAACCCTTGTGAAATCTAATGTTTCATCTTTCCGAGGGAGTCCATGTGAGTTTGAGTTATGGAGGTTGAGGGTTATTTCTCGTGTTTCATTATCTGATTGGTGGGTTTTATACATGGACCAAACTTTAGAGCTTAACCATATAGAAATGTAGATTGTCTTGATTTCTCTTTCCTTATCTGATGTTATGTTATCGAATGCCTGTTTAGACCTTGGGTTGCGTCAGAATTCATACATATCAAAGTGCTAAACATTTATCTATTTGCTATAGTTCTAAAGCACCTCTTTGGAATACATATATCTTTTTCATAGATGTATGACATGGTATAAGTTTATAAATCAGTGGGAAAAAATCTTAACAATACCTTTTAAAATTATATAGAGTATAGTTGTTGCCATTTTGTCCATTAAAATAAAAATTAAAAACATTTAGAGCATGACGGGTCAAAAGCTCTTTGGTAATTGGCCCATGTGACTGCTAATACGTTTAGGACTTGCAGGATATGTATTATTAAATGCGATTGCTTAGTTCTGCTAATTTTGCTTTCCTTATGCTTGTAATTTGGATGTGCTTTTGCTGCAGATTATCAATGTCTTACAAAGTCATTCTGCCATGGGAAGATTTACTGCTCTTTGATTACAGCAAAACTTGTAAATTTGAAGATCGGGATCCCATGGGAGAAGATTGAGATTTTACCTCTCAACCAAAAGATAAACATTGCTGGAGTTGATGTGACATGCTTTGATGCTAATCACTGTCCAGGTTCCATCATAATTCTATTTGAACCACCTTGTGGTAAGGTGTGTCATTTTTTACTATTGTTTTCTTTTGACTATATATTTGTTATCAGTTCTGAACTTGGTTGCTGTATCTTCATGCATAGGCTGTTTTACACACCGGAGATTTTCGTTTTTGTGAGGATATGACAAAGATCTCTAGTTTGCAAACACGTGTGCATACTCTCATCTTAGATACCACATATTGTGACCCTCAGGTATGCAAAAAGAATGTTTCTAATTTAAAGCTATCGTTTTACGATGAAACATGAACTGAAAACAGCTTTTTGCTAATCTGAAATTCTGAATGCATCTTGCATTTTTATTTTTATTCTTAGTTTGGTGTTAAGAGCTTGTTGATGCTTATGTATTAACTTATAGAATAATGCCTATTTCTGGCCTTAAACTTTTCCCCTGATTTAGGGGGTCCTCACTTTTTAGTTCTACCTTATATAAGATAGTGAGACTTCGGTTATGTGTCGATGATTCAGTTCTTTGAGTTTTTCTTAAGTTTCTAGGGTGTGAAACCGAGGAGCAGAAATACGTCTTTTTGAAAGGGGGACACTTATAAATGAACTACAAATTGGACAAAAAATATCTA
The DNA here is from genome assembly GCA_030169165.1 of Centaurea solstitialis. Taxonomy (NCBI): domain Eukaryota; kingdom Viridiplantae; phylum Streptophyta; class Magnoliopsida; order Asterales; family Asteraceae; genus Centaurea; species Centaurea solstitialis. Next base: position 28,291,311 of record CM058047.1, read on the forward strand.
ATGCTATTGTTGTTGGCAAAAAATATCTAACACTATTAACTTTGTGGTTAGCAACAAGAGCTTTAGAAGGCTAGTAATTAATTTAATTGTGCATAACATGTGCTCTTAAAATCACAGTTTTGAGACTTGGTGCTTCCTTACAAAGTATAGACGAGTTATCGTAAAATTATAATACTTGCACACATGGTAAATACACACACATATATGTGCACTGAAGGTTGCTTAATGATCCTGGCAGTATGACTTTCCGAAGCAAGAGGCTGTAGTCCAATACGTCCTTGAGGCCATCCAAGCTGAAGCTTTTAACCCAACAACACTTTTTCTGATTGGCAGTTACACGATCGGTAGGGGTCCTCCCTTTTTAATTTATTAGTCACTCACTCTAACATGATTTCATTGTTCTTTTCCTTGTATCTCTTTTATAATAATTAAATTTAAAAAAAATAGGAAAAGAAAGGTTGTTCATGGAGGTAGCTCGTGTTCTTCGTAAGAAAGTATATGTCACTGCAGCAAAGATGCGGATTTTAGAATGCTTGGGAATGCCCAAGGAAGATATGCAATGGCTCACCTTGGATGAAAGGGAGAGCCACATTCATGTCGTGCCTATGTGGACACTCGCAAGCTTCAAAAGATTGAAACATGTTTCTAATATGTATATGGTAAGTGCTTTAAGTTTTTAACTTACACCAACTGTTACTTCATGGAACAGATTTAGTAACATCTTTCTGATAAAAATCAACAAAAGTTTGGTGTTAATAAATGCTATTTCTGGATAAAAATCCTTTTTGGCCAAAAAAAACTATATGGCGTGTATTCATTCAACAAGTATGGGCATGCAGCTCTCATTGTTTTCCTAAAAAAATGTATGAAAGAGACAATACCATCATACCATACAATTACAAGCCAAAAAAGTAGGTCTTGAGTAACATTAAATGCCAAGTCATTGATACGTTGTCGTGCGAGGTTCTAGAATGGACTTTTCATGTATGTATGTATGTGTACATCTAATTTCTGGACCCCACTTTTGAATGATATGCTCGGTTCGTTTCGCTTACATTCATATAGGATTCAGATTCAGATTCACATTTAACAATAATAATTATATTATTATCAATCTGTTCCCTGTAGAAAGCACGATAACAATTTTCAAGTACACGGGTGAACACTAATTAATGTATTTATCTTGATTGCAGTCTGTAGTTTACCTGAATGAGTTCAACTGTTGAGCAAGTATATGATTATCCAAACATATATGAATATGAATATGATATAGTTGTTATTATTGTTGAATCAGGGTCGATACAGTCTTATAGTTGCTTTCTCTCCAACTGGTTGGAGCTTTGGTAAAGGAAAGAAATCATCCCCAGGAAAAAGGTGGCAGCAGGGAACTATTATAAGGTAGGTCTTGTTGGTTATGGTAAGATCTGAAATATACAAACATGCATTTTGATCATGAATTTTAATGCAATAGGTATGAAGTGCCATATAGCGAGCATAGCAGTTTTACCGAACTCAAAGAGTTTGTAAAGTTTATATCTCCGGAGAACATCATCCCCAGTGTAAATAATCATGGCCCCGAGTCTACAACCAGGATGCTCTCTCTTTTATCGTCTTAATTTGTTACACCACCATCAACCTTTCACACTTCACATGTGCATTTGCTTCCACTGCCACTTACATCATCAATTTTGTTTAAATACTTATCTCCAAATTACTAAATTGCTCATGGTGGAACCCACATAGCGACCATGTATATGATTTTTCTTCCGTTTACATTATTCACTCTTAAATGTTGTATTATTCAATATTCACCATGAATAATGCCTAATATTCAGTTTGAATGATCATGAATTATTCAGATCAAATATGCCAGTTGGCGTGATCTCTGCTGTCTTCACGTTCGCAATTAGAAGAAAGTTCAAATGTGAACTCAATTTTGGTTGTGAACATGAGGACGAATCTCAGCCACACATCCCCAGTGTAAATAATATAGGGGTGGGTTCAAATGTGAACCACTTTTTGGTTGTGTACGTGAGGACAACCGAGAGCGCGACCCGTGGCGGATGACTAGGCGCCACGTCAGGTCCACGGCGGATGACTAGGCGCGATTTATGGGAGGGCATTGAATTAAAGGGGGGGACCACACTCAAAGCCGCCTTTATTGACTAGTCTCTGCCACGTGTCGCGCTCTCGGTTGTCCTCACGTTCACTACCAAAAAGTGGTTCACATTTGAACTTTCCTCTATATAATATATATATGGGGTTGGGTTACAGTGAGAATAACAGTTACGGTGAGAACATATAGAATTGTGACACAAACACATAAGCATTTGATATATGCTTGTTTAGTGATATCATATGCATAGGATTAAAGGTAGGTTATTTGGCTTGGTAGAGCTTAAATTTAACACATTTTTACAAATCTGTATGCAACACAAGGCTCCATTTACTACAAACCTCTATTATCTCAAGTGGAAGGCTGGCGGCTGGCTGGCTGGCTGAGTGATCCATTACATGCTATAAAGCAGGTGGGCACTGCATTTAAGTTCTTCCAACTACTTTGCTCTATAAATGTGCAACATGGTTTGGATATATATTTGTGTCTTTCTTATCATGTAAATATATTTTTTAACTGTGACTAATCTGACAAGTTTAGTGGTTTTGTGGGACTCAAACCGGTGTCCGAGGAGATCTGATAAGGTTTGAGGACGAGATTTGATCCGATAAGGTTTGAGGACGAGATTTGATACTAGCTAGTACCATGTGTTGGGAGGTCTAGTGTCTTAGCGGCTGTTTTATTTAAAAAAAATACCTCTTAAAACCTTTTAAATCAGAAAATTAAGAGGTTTGTGGACTTAAGCCTGATTATTTTATTTTTAAGAACAGATCCGAAACCTCTTACCATCATTTGAAATTTTAAGAGGTGCACAATCTATCTCTTATTTTTTAGGTGCGAAAGTAGACCTCTCAAAAAACAAACTTAGTAGTTGTAGCTCTTTTATTGTTTATATTTTTTGTGCCTTGTTTGCTTACACTTTTTCCATTATTTTTCTTTCATATCTTTTAAATATCCCTGCAAGTTGATAATTTTTTTAAGACAAAGCTTTGTAACTCTTTATGCAAACTGAAGTAAATACACATGGAAATAGTCTGTCTACCCTAAGTTGTGGAGGAAAAGTTTACATACGTCGAATTCTTTGAGATCCTACTTTTGAGAGAGATACATGTCGAATACATTTGCTTTAAATGAAAAGCTCTTTGCTACTTGTACATTGTTGAATAATTATTAATCTTGCTATTGATGTTGTAAGAAAAAAATTGTTAGTCTTGTATTGTAAGACAATATGCTTCACATTTTATTTTGAAAAAGTATAGAAAAGCTCAATGAATTTAAATAATGTAGTCTCAAAACTTATTTTTAAAGTAATAAACCATCAGATTCTTATGAATTGGTTACATATATTATTTTAACTAAGAGAAACTACCCAAGATGGGTTGAGAAAGTTTTTTTAATTTTTTTCCTAACTTTACGTCATTCAAACTCTGACTTCATCGTGGTATGCTCTTTGTCACCGACTGTCATCGTGGTCACCTTTTTTTGATGTTTTTTTTCTTGGTTCTCCACCTTTTTTCATATATGATGGTATTTTGTGTTGTTTTGAAATTTTTTCTTTTATTTTTGTCAAAAATAAAAGAACAATTTCAAACATGTTTTGTTTAAAGAGCTTCGACACAATTTATGAGGGTGAAATTGCCTTTTGTTTAAAACATATTTTGTTTTAATGAAATTGTCAAATTGCCATATGACATCAAATAATTACTTCTAATTTTTTATATTTTGGTAAAAGCAAATGTTACTTACAAAGGGGTCATGTAAAATTTAGAGTGAATTGTATTAGTGAATTTTTTTAAATTTTGTATTTCAAAAATCAGAATATTTCCCCTACCAAATTAAATACGACTATGAGAGAAAGATTCGTCAATTCTAGCAAGTATGCGTCTTTAACATCATTAAAAATCGATTTTTATTGGTCTTTGGTCTTATTTAAAAAAATAAAAATAAGTTTACATTATATATTTAAAAAATAAAATAAAAATTTGTCATATACTTAAATTAATTTGCATGGTCCCTATGTAGTCCATATTATCTTTTGAACTTGCCAAAATCGATGAACAATCCTAATCGTTGATAACCCACAATCTCTTTTTTTGCGCACAACCCCTCCTCTACGTTGAACCTATTTCCTTTTCCAACCGACTTACATTTCTAATCCTATTCAAAGTGAAGAGTTATAGGTCTCAAGCGTAACCCTTAATTGAAGAATTCGTACAAATTAGAAGAAATCTGATGTTCTGAGATTATATGTTACAATTAGAGAGACTTTGAATCACAACAACAAACAACGATTGATGCCTCCACGTTATCCACATGAATAGTTTAAATCTTTTGTGTTCTTGTTATGCTAGTCACAGTTTCAAAACTTAAAAAAAGATGGGGCATATAAATTGCAGGTGACGAAGAGAAAATTGTAAGACTCTCTTGTTGCATAAAATGTCATACATTTTATATGGATATGAGAAGCATGACACAATATAAAATCATTTTCATCTATCTTTGTTAATTAAATAGAAAACTAACACAATCATTAAATGAAATAACGTAATTAGAGTAAATTGGGCATAAAAGTTTCCCTAGAATAATGTCATAGGAAAGAGTAGATAAGAAAAGAAAATCATCCTCATGATATATGACACCTAAATGCAAAAAAAAAAAAAAAAAAAAGGAAATCCAAATCAACTTTAGGTTAATTTACTTCATTGGATGAAAGCAATATATTTCTTCTAACCCTTATTCTTATTAGGCTTAATTTTATTTTTGTTAGCTTTAAATCCGACAAGAATAATATTCTATAGAAAATAATATTTCCAAATTGATCCATTTACTATCTAATTTGATTGACTAATCAGTATAAACTGGAATCGTTAAAGAGTCAAATGGTTTGGAATTTCTCATTAGGAGATGAAAACGAAACCGAATGAACATATAAAGTATGTTTCAAACTAGAAGTTGGAATAAAAGATTCTATTTTCATTGGATAGATGTTGATATCTTGTTAGAAGTTTCATTTTTATTACATAAAGAAATATCCTACGTTTCTTGTTAGTTGTAACTTCTCATTTTTTAATCCTATTTAATTATATAGAAACAATGGGAAATATTACTATAAGTTTCTAAAAATTGATGAACCAAACACGTCTAAAAAAAGAGGGGTTCTATCTCCTTAAATGTTTGATATTATTTATCATATTTTGTTTATCGCTTTTATACGTATTATTTTTTTTTTGAACGACAGATAATTCATGCACACGTTCCTACGAAGTCGAAGAGGTATCCATAATTCATACATACACCTGACTAATCCTCGGCGACCATGGACCAACTAGAAAGCCAATCCATGGTCAGGGTATCGTCACATGCTCATCCCATGATCAAAACCAGGTGTCTTTCCTAAGAATGTTACCAACCACTAAACTACTAATATTTTGATTTTTGATATATATTACTAACCCGTCAACCCAAACCACTCTAAAGATTGGGTTAAGTTATGTTGTACTCTTTGGATGATGAATTGGATTGAATTGAAGTATTCTATATCGTCATACGAGTTATAAAAATGTCAAAAATCATCCGATCGAATCCAATCCATAGAGGAAATATAGAAAAAGAAAGATGATTGAATGGATAAATTTATTTGAGCTGACAACATGCGTCTCGATTTCCCTACCCACCCACGTGTCAGAGAGAGTAGGGAGAGGGTAAAAAGTTGTTACAATGAGAAAGTGAGACTCAACCAACTATCAACATGTTAGGTTTTTTATTTTTGGTCATTTGTTATTTTATAGAGTAAATTACGTTTTTTGTCCTTATGGTTTACTAAAGTTGCAATTTTCCTTTCTATAGTTTAAAATTTATGGTTTTTGTCCTTATGTTTGGGATTCATTGCTAACTTTGTCTTAGGCTATGCGTAACGGTGAGATCATGAGATGGGCTTGGCGAGCTTGTGGCCGGCGGGCTCGGGCGGGTTCAGCTACGCCATTGGCGAGCTGTGCGCTGTGCCGGTTTCCTCACACCGTTGTGTCCTGTGTGTGTGGTGTGTGTTGTGTGTCTGGTGTGTTGTATTAATTGAGAGGGTCAGTAGGGTTTGGGTAATAAACAAAGAGGGCTTCAGAAGAGCTTTTTGTGGGTTTATGGAAAACTTGATATAATGCATATAGCAGTGGGGTTCAAAAGACTGGAGAGTTCTGCCACACATAGCCTTATATGATTTGCAATTTACTATTGATGCGGTCCTTGTGGTAATGTGGTTTATAATTGTTTTGCATTTTTATCCCTTTTGTTTAATGGTAAGAGAAGTAACAATAAAATAAAAGTTATAGAACGAAATTGCAATTTTTTTAATTCACATAAATAAATCAAAATATTAATAAAATATAGGAATGAAATTCATACTTTACTCTACTTTATAATTATAGAATATATTAACTGTTTGGGTAAAAATCCACGATCGCACGACGACCGATTATAATCGTAAGCTATCTTTCGGAATAATAATCCTGTATTAAGATAAGGTCCTGAGATAAAACTTAACAATACCCTTGAACAAGTATAACGATTGGTCGAGTAAGTCTAAAGATCAATCGAACGATATTTTTATACATGACGTATGACATATCACTAACAGACGTACATAAGGTTTATTCTTGTCACAGGTAAACCGATCATCATATCCAACAATTGTACACCTTTGAAGAAGTCTGAAATCGAGTACTATGCTATGCTCGTTGGAGTTCATCATTACAACGGTCATATTTCAATAATAACTCTTCTGTTATCGACATCATCAAGAGGTCGACCGTTATGAACAAGATTCTCGCGACAGTTACGATTCAAGCATTAATGGTCAACAGTCCATTGGACGGTTACTATCAAGCAGCTATAAAAGAAGGACCAGGCTCTCGTTTTACGAGGACACTGGCATTCTGGAATACTACAAGCTCTACACTCTTCAAAATCATTTCCTTTACAATCAATTGTAATTTACGTTCGATTCAACTGTTTATTTCCTTGTAATCGTACGATCGAAGTTGTAACATCAAAGGACATCACCCCTAGTTGGTGATAAATAGTGGAACGTCGACTTAATATCGGTCGACCGCAGGTTTTTTCCTCCGTTGTGAGGTTTTTCCTGCGTCATCAAAATCTTTGTGTTCATTTACTTTTTTACCGCACTTATTATCGACTGTAATTTCTTTCTCTTGACGGTTTAGCCTCACACAATTTCTTCGACATTAGACTTGTGTAAATTTTTACATAAACAGTTTGGCGCCCACCGTGGGGCTCCGTTTTGAGAAAAATTTTCATTCGGTGAAAAGTGCGCCTTAGTACTAATCTTTTCTTCGAAGTTTCCTTGAGTTATTTTTGCAGGACAATTGATGCGGTAAATATTATATATAAAAAGCGAAACAAGTTTTAACCTCTAATGCCTAACCACAATTACCACATTCACACGCAAGCGTACCTGATCGCGAGTAATATAGTGTAGGAAAGTCCAGGTATCGTTCTTACCACTAGGAACGGTCAAGCTATGTAGACTAATAATCCTAACTAGTTTAATTAATCTAGAATGATGGGGGGTTTTTAGGAAAATGATTTAATTAACTAAAAGACAACTAAGTAAATAACTAATTAACTAGAAAGCAAAAAGAAGATGATTTAAACTTTATAAGAGAAAACAGTAGTACTTATCATGGTAATAACGACTCCCCAAGTGGATGATCTAACTTTGCCAAAAGTATGGTTGAATTGGTTATTGTAGGAATTTAAGTCAAAGACACCCTAACATGTGATGATTATGATTGTCAACCAGGTTGGTCTTCCCGGCCCTAATACATGGACTGGTCGTCATGTAGTCTAGTAAAAGTCACCCAATTCCATCACTATTGCAAGGAACTCTACTATCTAGTTGCTCTCGATCCAAGCTAACCACCTAACACAACTCTTCGTGTTACCGAAGTGAAGGTCAAGAAAGGTTGATTATCCTAACAGAGTCTATCTATTCGGGACGAATGGATACACCCAACCAACGAGTTCAAATAACCATACAATAATAATAAAAATGGAACCATAAGTACACATTCAATAAATCAATAACAAACCAATAATCAATTAATTCATAAAACTATCATCCACAAGGTTCATCTACCATAATAAGCACTACCAAATAGAACTACTCACTAGACATAATAAAAATAGCAATAAAACTATAAAAGACAGACATTATACCGACCGTACAGCAACAGATGATCGAGAACCGGAGAACAGACTCCGAGTAAGATCGAATCACTCGTATCGGCACAATACTCTCTCTCACAGATTATTAAACTAAGACTAAATTGATGGATTTCTGGATGTGTATGTCTCTCCTTTTTTTGAACCGAAGGAGGAGGCTGATATTTAAAAGGCTTCCGTAGGCTCGTTTCGCGATCGCGAAGCGGCAGCTTCGCGGCGCGAGGCACTTAAACAACCCTAGATTTCCTTTTTAAGCAAGTTCTGGAATCTTCCATCGAGGGTTTTGGCCTACTTCGCGGCGCGAAAATCTCCAGAGTCGACGCGAAGTCAGTGAAAAGCATGGATCTTCTAGAAGTAGCTCTCTTCGCGACGCGAGACTTGAAAACTCGCGGACGCGAAGAAGCCTCTGAGTTTACTTTGCTCAATTTCCATGCTTTTCCGCCTTTTTTCGTACTTTTCCATTCCAAGGCCTCCAAAACCTACAAAAGTATGATTTAGCCCAAAATGTGAGTAATCAGATCAGAAATGGGTGAGAAACGGGGTAAAATCTAGCAATTAAGTATGACCAAAACATGTATAATTTTGGAGTTATCAAATCCCCACACTTAAGCTTTGATTGTCCTCAATCAAAAGACTGAAAGATAAGAAAAAAACGCCAAAAATATCTCCACCCAAGATCGTCTAAGAGAACATAGAATACTCACACAGTCGAACACAAGAACAAGATATATCGAGCAACCAAACACCAAGATCAACCTTTTACCCTCACAAAGTATGAATGACAATTTAAAGTGTATCTCTCGGGGTAAAAGAGTATGTATAAGAAGTGATCACACCAGTACTCGACTAATCCCCGCGTGCATAAGCTTGTCACCAAATCTAATCTCCACCACTGAGAAGTTGTCAACCGTCAAGAGGACTTAAGGGTTGTAATGTTAGGCTAAGGGTAAAGGGTAGGATAAAGGATACATAAGTGACTAAGATTGCGACAAAAACTCAAGAAACTCAATTAGTCATGATCCAAACATTTTTAAGAAAAATCTGACTTTTGGAATTATGCACTTTTTCGGGATGAGCTTTTTTCTGCTTTTTCTCTTAGCATCGACCTAAGCATATTGCTTATTTGTGGCTCGATTTCTTTTTCTTTTGATCATTTTTCTTTTCTTTGACTCTTTTCTTTCTTTTGATGTTTCTTTTTTCTTCTTTTTCTTTGAGTCATCACTTTCTTTTCTTTTCTTTTTGCTCAAAATCAATCCCTATTTATTTTTTAGATATGAAAAATATGGATCACAACATCTCAAGTTCTCAAATTTAAGTCACGGCCAAAAGATAGATTAAAAGATAAGTTTAAAGGGATATATGGTGATATGGGTACAGAAATGAAAGGCTAAGGCTCAAAATGGTTTCAAGGGTTAAAGTGTTAAAGTTAAACACTTTCAAAGTTTTGGCTAGGCAAATTAAATAACCTTATGGTGAGGTTACTTAACGAAGGCTAAAAGGGTTTGAAACGAAGGCCTCTATCAGTGCAATGGTGATAAATACTTCTCTTATATGGTCTCGACAAGCATTCAAAGCGACAAATTCTACCTTGGGTCAAAGTCGGTATTCCTCACGAAATGAATAAACAATTAGGCTCAAACTCTCAAAGGAATAGGATGAGGCACTCATGGTAATTGGTCTTCCAAGGCATCCTTTTACTCAAATACTCTCATTAGTGTTCTCCTATGCAAGCAACTAGGTTCCAAAAAATAATCTCAGATTTCGAGAAAAATTGGGGTCAAGTCTCAAAGCTTTCAAAAATTTGAAAAACGACAATCCAAAAAGCAAAAAGTGAACCCATTTAAACAGATAAGTCTACATAACCCCCTCCCCACACTTAAAATTTGCAGTGTCCTCAATGCAACAATTAAAACAGGTAAGGAGTAATTGGGAAAAGAGAAACTTCCCGGGTTATAGTGTCAGGATCAATTAACAAGAAAGAATAAGAACCAAGATATTAAGGAAGTCGCGGAATAACACCTTAATATTTAACAACAAGAAAACAAGAATTAATAGAAATTGAATTGCTTTTGGAATTGTTTTTCTATCGAATGATTACAAACAAAGCCCCAATCTATTGAATAAATTCAACAGACGTACAATACTTCTCTATTGTAGGGATCAAGAATAATCTTGAGGCTAAAATTTTTCTATCACTCACAAATCTCTCAATTCATAATTTAATAGATTACACAACTAACCTATTTACACAAGACTTGATTACAAAGATAATTACAAAAAAATAAATTGATCTTCTAAATCTCCATTATCTTCAGAATCTTGGTAATTATCTTCATTCCATAAAAAATATATCTTGAATTCATTCCATAATTATCTTCAAGTATTTGTCTTTATCTTCAAGCAAAATCTTTTCCTTATCTTTCTCTCCAAGTAATCTTCTTTCCTTATCCTGGACGAGCAGTAGTAACTAGCAGTAGTAATTAACACTAGCAGTAGTAACTAACACTAGCAGTAGTAACCAGCAGTAGTAACCCATCAGCAACATTAATTCTCTTCTAGCAGTAGTAACTTCAAAAACCCAACAATCTCCCCCTAACTTAACTTCTTAAATCAAGGAGTTAAGTTTCTTTGGGTTTTGTTACTATTGCTGTTGGTTCTGTTCCTGCTTCTGTTTGAACCTCTTTCTTACTTTCAAACTCCCCCTTAACTCGAGATCTCATCATATCAGTTTCTGCAGATTTAGAGATTTGATCCTTCCCTTTTTGAGGTACCCATACTGATGCGGTTTTGAGTTTCCCATTAGCATCAGCATACGTAAACTCTTTCAATTTTGAGTTTGTAGGATCAATGGAGTTGGGAATTGTGTGGCTTAGCAACATTAACTGGAGTAACAATTTTAGTTACTTTTGGCACCCAAACTTTGACAAATCTGTTTGCTTTCTTCACTTCCTTTTTGTTTTGAAAACTCTTTTCAGATCTAGCAAACTTATTTTGAATGTGAGGTTTTGAAAAACTTTTCTTTTTGAGAAGGTCTCACATTCTTAGCCATATGGTTCAAACTTTGAAATCTGTTACCAAAAGAGTTATAAATTTTATTTTGAAAGTTTGCTCTTTGGTTAATGATAACTCCAAAATTATACATATTTTACTAACATCATTTCCCCACTTTTGTCTTTATTTTGAGAGCAATTATGATACAGTTTGACTAAAAAAGGCTTGAATTCTAGTTTTGCAGGTTTTGGAGGCACTTTTGCAGAAAAGTAGAAAAAGAGGGAAAAAAACGTCAAAAGTGGATACTTTGTGAAGAAATGGAAAATGGCAATTTAAAATCCATTTATGATCTTTCTTTCCTTCCAAATTAATGGCTTCCTCCCAAAGAAAAGATCCATCAAATCTGGAATATTCCAGAATCCTTCCAAGTCAGTTGCTTCCTCTCTAAGAAAATATCTGATTAGATTTGGAAGGGATTTCAGTTCCAGATTATTCCGGAAAGTTCCAACATTCTCCATCAAATTGGAAGACTTCTTCCCAAAGCAGGATCTTCAGCATTTAAGGAAAAGATGATCAAATAGAAGATTCTGGAGGATTCAGTTACCATTTCGCGCCGCCAAGCTGCCCATTTCGCGCCGCTAAAGAAGTCGATGGAAATCCGGAAGATGGAGTTACCCGTTTAGCGCCGCCAAACTTGCCGTTTCGCGATCGCCAAACGGGGCCTACCGATTTTATTATAAATACAAGCCTAGGGTCATTCAGTTTTAATCATCTCATTTTCAGTACTTTCTCTCATAATTTAGTTTAGGTTAGATGTTGGGAGCCGCTTAGGGTTTCCAACCCGAGAAGATGGAGGCTCGATGAACGGCTACGGAGGAGATGATTCGAGAGGATGCTGTGCCAAATCTGCCGGTCTTTAGTTTGGTTTGGTTTTTCATCTACGATTGACATGTCTATATGTTAATTTCTCGTTGTGTTACTTTATGGTGTGATTACTTTGAAAGATGATTTGAGTTTTGATTTAATAATTAGATTTATGGTTTATTGAATATTTATCTGATAGTTCCTATTTTGATGTTTTAACTGTAGATTACTTGAAGTCGTTGGTTGGGATTGTGTTCGTTAATTGACAACTAATGAATGTGATTCTTGCCTCTCTTACCTTTCAACCCGGTGACGCGGGGAGACGTGGTGAGTAGTCTTGATCGGACCTAGAGTAGACTAGATCGTAGAGTTCCACGGTTGACATTGATTAGGGTGACTTTTACTAGATTTGTATGACAACCAAGTCCTTGTAATTGGGCCGGGGGACCAACCTAGTTGACAACCTCAGATACGTATGTTAGGGTGCTTTATGCTTAATTTCTTACAATAACCATTGAATCTATGTTTTTGGTAATCATCTGAAAAAGTGTCTTAAATTATCATAATGAATGCAATTGTCTCCGATGTTTGCTTGATTATCAGTTTTCCACTTCTTGGTTAGGTTTATTTATTATTTGTCTTTTATCTTTTAAAAATACTTTTCCAAAACAAAACCCCCAAAAAGCTTTAGGTTGATTAAACTAGTTTAGATTAATAGTCTATAAAACTTGACCGTTCCCAGTGGTAGATACGATACCTGGACTTTCCTACACTATATTACTCACGATCAGGTATGCTTGCCTGTATATGTGGTAAGACGGTGGCTAGGCATTAGAGGTTAAAACTTGTTACGCTTTTTATATACGATAATTACCGCATCGGTTAACAGGATTAAAATAACAGTGTTTGGCTAAATGATTCAACTTGCAACAAATAAAACAAGGCTTTGGCCTATTGATTTTTTCTAGATCAATACCTTGTTTTTTAGCCCACTGTTGATTTCTATTTCTCTGATTTCCCCTTATTTTCTCATTGACTTGGGGCTTTTTCTGTTGACAAGTATAGAGATTTTCAACACTGGTTTTCCCCTGAACTTTCTTCTTCTTCTTAGATGGCTTGATCTTTTCCTTCTTATTCTCAGCCTCATCTTTTTCAACATCTACTTTATTTGGGGGATCTGCTTCTAAGGATCTTTTAGGCATCTCTTCATCTACATGCCTTTCAAGTAGGTCAGTAGTGGGAGGAATGTAGTTGTTGTAGGGTGGTGGAGTGGCGTTGTATCCTATCCCCCTCTTTAGATCATCATGAATTTGAGATTTGAGAAGAGCATCCATTGCTTTAGAAGCTTTGGAAAACTTTTCAAGGTCTGACTTGGCCTTTTCTAGTTCACTTCTAACCTTTTCTAGCTCATCCCTAGATTTGGTCAACTTAATCTCATATTGTTTCTTCTCCCACTTCCAATAATTTTGATCATAAGAGAACTGAAGTTCATTAGCCTGATATGCTTTGATCTTTTCTTCAAAATTCTCTACAATCAAAATATACTCTCTTTTGTCCTGTTCTAGTCTTTTCAGTTTATCACACATCCCTTGGGTGTTTTCTCTGTACTTCTTAAAAGTATCAAGACAGGCTTTAGAGCAAAGTTTAGATTGTACCTCAGTTGGAATTTCTGCATCCTTGGTACTTACCATGTTTTTCATTGATGAAGAAAGAGAAACTTCACGCACAAATTGGTTTCTTGTTAAATCTGGGATCTTGAAACCGATAACTCTGATACCACTTGTCAGGATCAATTAACAAGAAAGAATAAGAACCAAGATATTAAGGAAGTCGCGGAATAACACCTTAATATTTAACAACAAGAAAACAAGAATGAATAGAAATTGAATTGCTTTTGGAATTGCTTTTCTATCGAATGATTACAAACAAAGCCCCAATCTATTGAATAAATTCAACAGACGTACAATACTTCTCTATTGTAGGGATCAAGAATAATCTTGAGGCTAAAATTTTTCTATCACTCACAAATCTCTCAATTCATAATTTAATAGACTAGACAACTAACCTATTTATACAAGACTTGATTACAAAGATAATTACAAAAAATAAACTGATCTTCTAAATCTCCATTATCTTCAGAATCTTGGTAATTATCTTCATTCCATAAAAAATATATCTTGAATTCATTCCATAATTATCTTCAAGTATTTGTCTTTATCTTCAAGCAAAATCTTTTCCTTATCTTTCTCTCTAAGTAATCTTCTTTCCTTATCCTGGACGAACAGTAGTAACTAGCAGTAGTAATTAACACTAGCAGTAGTAACTAACACTAGCAGTAGTAACCAACAGTAGTAACCCATCAGCAACATTAATTCTCTTCTAGCAGTAGTAACTTCAAAAACCCAACATTATGTGACTTGATCTGATCTGAAAGATAGTATTCCGGAATCGTGCGCGGTGCAAGATCATAAACTGCTGTATCCATTACTGATGCGGTAATTATCGTATATAAAAAGCGACACAAGTTTTAACCTCTAAAGCCTAACCACTGTTACCACATTCACAGGCAAGCGTACCTGATCGTGAGTAATATAGTGTAGGAAAGTCCAGGTATCGTATCTACCACTGGGAACGGTCAAGTTATGTAGACTATTAATCTTAGCTAGTTTAATTAATCTAAAGCTATGAGGGGGTTTTTAGGAAAATAGTTTGATTAATTAAAAGACAACTAACTAAATAACTAATTAATTAAGAAACAAAAGACAATTTATTTAAACTTTATAAGAAGAAAACAGTAGTACTTATCATGGTATAACGACTCCCCAAGTGGATGATTCAAACTAGCCAAATGTATGGTTGTATTGGTTATTGTATAAATTTAAGTCTGGGACACCCTAACATGCGATCATTACGGCTGTCAACTAGGTTGGTATTCCTAGCCCTAGTACATAGACTGATTGTCAGACAGTCTAGTACCAGTCACCCAATTCTATCTCTATTGCACGGAATTCTACTATCTGGCTGCTCTCGGTCCGAGCTAACCACCTAACACAACTCTCCAGGTTTCCGAAGGGAAGGTCAAGAAAGGTTAATTAACCTATCAGAGTCTATCTATCTTGGTCAAACAGATACACCCAACCAACGAATTCAAATACCCATACAATACGAATCAAATCGGAACCATAAAATCACACTCAATAAACCAATAACAAACCAATAAACATTTAAATCATAAAAACATCATCCACAGGGTTCATCTACCACAATAAGTACCACTAAGAAAACTACTCACTAATCATTACGAAAACAGCAAAAACCAAAATAGAGACAAACATTATACCGACCGTACAGCAACAGATGATCGAGAACCAACTGATAACGTATCGGCACAACTCTCTCTCTTTCTCTAGTCACCCTAAGAATATGATGATAGCTTGATGATTCAGGGATGATTAAAGGATTATTACAAGATGATATCAGATGATTTCTAGACTAAAGGAGGAGGATTGTATTTAAAAGGCCATCCGCAGCTCGTTTCGCGATCGCGAGGCGGCAGTCTCGCGGCGCGAGACACTTAAACCAACCCTAATTTTCCATTTTTGGCAAGTTCTGGAATCTTCCGTCAAGGGTCATTGCCTACTTCGCGGCGCGAGATTCTTCAAGGTCAACGCGAAGTCAGTGAAAAGAATGAACATTCTAGAAAACACACACTTCGCGGCGCCAAAGTTAAAACTTCGCGAACGCCAAAAGCTCACTGAGTTGAGTTTATGCAATTTTCATGCTTTTTCTCCTTTTTTCGTACTTTTCCGTTCCACGGCCTCCAAAACCTACAAAAGTGAGAATCAGTCCAAAATGTGAGAAATTAGATCAAAAATGGGTGAGAAACGGGATAAAATCAGATAGTTAAGTACGACCAAAACATGTATAATTTTGGTGTTATCAAAATCCCCACACTTAAGCTTTGATTGTCCTCAATCAAAAGACTGAAAGATAAGAAAAATAACGCCAAAATTATTTCCACCGAAGATCATCTAAGAGAACAAAGAATACTCACACAGTCGAACACAAAACAAGATACATCAAGCAATCGGATACCAAGATCAACCTTTTACCCTCACAAGGTATGAACGACAATTTAAAGTGTATCTCTCGGGGGTAAAAGTGTATGTATGATAAGTGATCACCAATACTCCACTAATTCCCGCATGCATAAGCTTGTTACCAAATCTAATCTCCACCACTGAGAAGTTGTCAACCGTCAAGAGGACTTTAGGGTTGTAATGTTAGGCTAAGGGTAAAGGGTAGGATAAAGGATATATAAGTGACTAAGATTGCAACAAAAATTCGAGAAACTCAATCAGTAATGATCCAACACTTTTAAGAAAAATCTGACTTTTGGAATTATGCACTTTTTCGGGATGAACTGTTTCTTTTTGCATCGGCCTAAGCATATTGCTTATTTGTGGCTCAGATTTTTTTCTTTTTTTTGCTCATTTTTCTTTTCTTTAGCTTTGACTCTTTTCTTTCTTTTGATATTTCTTTTCTTTTCTTTGAGTCATTCTTTTCTTTTCTTTTTCGCTCAATATCAATCCCTCTTTATTTGCCAGATGTGAAAAATATGGATCACAACATCTCAAGTTCTCAAATTTAAGTCACGGCCAAAAGATAGATAAAAAGATAGGCTAAAGGGATATATGGTGATGTGGGTAAAGAAATGAAATGCTAAGGCTCAAAATGGTTTCAAGGGTTAAAGTGTTAAAGTTGAACACTTTCAAAAATTCGGGTAGGCAAATTAAATAACCTTAAGATGAGGTTATCTAACGAAGGCTAAAAGGGTTAGAAACGAAGGCCTCTATCAGTGCAATGGTGATAAATACTTCTCTCATGTGGTCTCGACAAGCATTCAAAGTGACAAGTTCTACCTTGGGTCAAAGTCGGTATTCCTCACGAAATGATAAACAATTAGGCCCAATATCTCAAAGGAATAGGGTGAGGCACTCATGGTAATTGGTATTCCAAGACATCCTTTTACTTAAATAATCTCATTAGTGTTCTCCTATAGAAGCAACTAAGTTCCAAAAACAACCTCAGATTTCGAAAAAAATTGGGGTCAAGTCTCAAAGCTTTAAAAAATTTGAAAAACGACAATTCAAAAAGCAAAAAGTGAACCCATTTAAATAGATAAGTCTACATAACCCCCTCCACACACTTAAAATTTGCAGTGTCCTCAATGCAACAATCAAAACAATTAAGGAGTAATTGGGAAAAAGAGAAACTTCCCGGGTTATGTGACGTGATCTGATATGAGAGAGAGTACTCCAGAATCGTGCTCGGTGCAAGATCATAAACTGCTGTATCTATTACCAAAAAGAAAAAAAGAAAAAAGTAAAAAGAACAAAATAAAAATAAACCAAACTTAAGCAAACAATTAAAAAGTAATCCTAAGCAATCCAAACAAACCAAACAAAATAAAAAGAAGTTCAACCAAACAAACCAAACAGAAATAAAAATTGTTTAGACAACCATATCGAATGAGAGATAAAAGAGATAAAGATCAATAAGGGCCACGAGGTTGGTTGCGCCAATCCTCGAAAGTAGGGAAACCGGGCGGTGTGTCCTCGAAGTATGGCCAAAACGGCGATGGAGCATACGCGGTGTTCGGTTGAATACTGAAGTGGGAGGCCATTTGGTTCATCACTCCACTTTGCCAATTTGCTTGGTGGAGAGCCTCCGTGGTGTTGTACTCCATGTGTTGATGATGTTGGCCGTAGGACAAAGACATCTCCGAGAGGCGGGTACTAAAATCTTGATACCCCGAATACGCTGTCCAATCCGCCGGTTGTTCTCCCTCATTCACCCCACTCGTGCCACCGGTCTCTTGCGTGCTTTGAGTCGCTCTCCTCATCCCATAAGATTGCGGATTTTGAATCCACACATTTTGGTCTCTACCGATCAAGTGCTCCACCATCGCTATCCCCATTCCACAAAGTTGGTCCATATCGATCAAACCCATTTCACCGAGACTCGTCATCGAAGAGATAGCACCATCTGTTAAGATACCAAAGTGCTTGGCGAGGAGGGTGACGTATTGTCCTCCAACCATTCGACTTCCCTCTCGATAACTACCCGCTTTAGCGAGTTGCACGGCAATGATGTACGGGGCGTTTGGATACTTATCTTGCGTGGAGAGTTGCTCAAGAAGCCAAAGGTCATAAGTCGAGACCTTTTCCACACTCGAGGAACGGGCGTTCACCGCGTGAACGAGCATGCGATGCAAAAGTCGGTCCGAAGAAGAGAGAAAACCCTTAACTTTGAGGTTGTTGCCATAATCACCATCACCAAGGATCGCCCAAGCCAAACGAGGATCAAAACCGTCTTGCCTCTTCGCGCTAGCCCACATGTATTCCACAAAACCGGGAGCATCGATCTCATCCTGGGTATATATCCCCAAAGCTACGGCAAACTCGGTCAATTAGAGTGATCGCCAAACCCCACCGAGCCTAAACGACATGCACGGTTGGTAGAACTCCTTAAGGGCCTTTTCGGCATCGAAACGGAAAGTGGCCACGAACTCGATAATGAGCTCGCGATAGAGGGTCTCAGAAATCTCAAAGACGCGCTCCCAAGCATGGCATATGTAGTACTCGGTGCCATCTTCGTCGTAGGCGTGCTTCTCAAGTATCGCCTTAATGTCGTTCTCAACTCCCACTGATCGAAGAAGGTTCCAATCGACTCTCCTAGGCACGAAAATCTGACGGGGGACAAGTCGATTAACTATGTCCCGGTACTCCTTACGCTTCGGGGCGTTCAACGTTGGATCATTCATAAAGTGGGTGAATGCATGGCTCCCATCCGGTGCACGGAAAGTTGGAGCGGTGGAGATCGACGATCGGGTCTTTTGTCTCTACAAAAAATTCAAAACGAAATTGTCTTAGCTAGATGTTATCGATAAGTGCAAGACAAAGTTCAAAACTAGCTTAATCCCAACGAGACAAAACCTCCATGACTAATAAGTTCAACTTAACGAATGCATGTGTGTACAATCCAAAACAAAAGGGGTGTGAAACATCCCCACACTTGAACTTTTAGTCAAGCTCCCAATAAACATAAATCTAGAGAGTTCAAACAAAGGTGGGGGATTTTGGTGCAAAATCCCCACACTTATCATCAAAGCACAACCAAACGAGATTCAATCATCAAAATCTCATGCTAAAATGTAATTTCAATCAAAGCTCATAGCATGCATCAAACAATAACAATAACTAAACAATGGAGTCTCAAGAATAGTTAAATCCATCAAGAACATGAAAACACCATTGATGCCCAATTAGAAGGTCAAATCTCACCAAAGTAAGCTAATCCAACGAAATTAAGTTAGGAATCATACCTTTGCAGCCATGGATGAAGGAATTGAAGTTCAAGAAATTCGATTTTCGCAGGGTCGTAAAGGAATGTCGCGACGCCTAGAGATAATTTAGGGTTTTGTACTTTGAAAAAGTGAGAAAGAAAGGTTTAAAACCCGTCTGGACCGACTTTGCGCCGCTAAGTGAAGGACTTTGTGTCGCGAAGTGAGCGGTTTTCGAGAAAATTTGCCCTAATTTGAAAATTTCGCATCGCGAGACTGCTCCTTGACGCCGCGAGAATCGAAATTCTTACCTGATACAAAGGAGGGCTGATTTCGCGTCGCCAAGTTTAAAAACTGGCGACGCGAAAAGCTTACTGAATCCAATTTTGAAAAAATTTCGTTGCACGTTGGATTTGCTCGTTTTTGGTTTCTATCCTCTCCATATGGTTACCTAAGCAATAACAAACAAAAATATTAGCAAAAACACACACAAAAACACTAGAAATGAAAATGGGAAGAAAATGCTCGGGTTGCCTCCCGAGAAGCACTTCATTTTTGAATGGGTCTAGAGCTCGACCCCACTTTCAGCTCATTTCTTGGCACGTCGGGCTGACGATCCCTTCTTTTTCCTATGCTCCTTCTTAGAGGATCCCGACCCGTTGGGTGATTCATTCTTTTGATGTATCGGGTTTGGATAATCCTCCGTTTTCTTCATTTGTTCATGAGGTAGTAGCGGGCGGCCCATGTTCTTCTTGTATGCTTGAGAAGGGTCCTCATAAGGTTTATCGAGATGTGTGACTGGCTCTCCATCGGGATTGAAGTAGATCCTCTTATCTCCATACCCCAAGCTTGACACTTGATTGCGCATATCGACGTTCACTTGAGCGGTATGTAGAAAAGACCTCTCGAGAATCGCCGGAATCTCCGTGTTCTTTGGGAGTTTAGCTATGACGAAATCTGTATAGTAGACAAAGTTTCCGATGCGTATTGGAACTGCTTCCGCTATCCCAACGGTGTAGTCATGTATCCATTTATCCCTTGGTATTGGTAATCCGTTGGTTCGAGCTTTTTGATCCCGAATTTCCTGCAATAAGAAACATGCATCATGTTAAGTGAAGCACCTGTATCTATCAAAGAAAAACCATTAAAATCAGAACATGAAATAGGTAAACTGTAACTTCCCGGGTCATGCTTGATAAGTGCAATGTAGGTTAGCTCGTCTTCCTCCACCTTCTCTTTCTCCTTCTCCTTGCCCTTGTCTTCATTTGGTATCATGAACTCCGCATATCCACCTTGCTTGCCATCTTCCTCCTCGTCTTCGCTCGAGGAAATGGGTCCTTTGAGTCCTAGATGCTCGAATGATATTGTGAATCCCTTCGAATCATAGTCCGTGGCATAGTCAGGTTCACTTCCGCTATCGCTCTCCACGTACTTCTTCGTGTAGATGTCGGTCCACTTCTTCTTGGATGTTTCTCCGACCACCATGAGCAATGGCTTTGCATTCTCCACCTTTGGGTTGAGTTGAGTTTGCGTTGGTAGCTCTCCTTGAGTCCTCTCACTTAGCATTTGCAAGATACGACCAACCTGCATTTCCAAATTCTAGATAGTACTTTGATGGTTACGCAAGTATGAACTTACCTCATCATTGATCTTCTTTTGAGCGTCCATGAATTGGATAAGTCGGTCCTCGATAGAAACACGCGGCTCCCCCTCCGTTCGTTGATTTTGTTGGTTTGGTGCAAAGAATCCGGGAGGTCTGGGGATGAAGTTACGGCTGTTGTTCCACCTCCCTTGGTAATCGCCTCGGTTGAGGTAGTGTACCTCCTCGGGTGTCATCATCGGACGGTTCGGGCAATCTTTAGTTAAATGCGGTCCTTTGCACTCCTCGCATCCAACCTGCAAAGCATGAACAGATTTAATCAGTTCCTCAATTTAACGTTCAAACTTTACCTGTTGGTTTTTCATTGCGGCTAGTTCATCGGATGGGTCGAAGTCGTTTGAGATTTTCCCGGCCATTCTCGGAATTTGCAAGCGCTTATCCGTCCTCCAATCTATGTTGTGAATGAGCATGTCCTCAAGAAGCTTATACCCTTCCGTGGGAGTTTTGTACATGAAGACACCTCCGACGGATGAATCCAATGTAGCTCGAGTAGAATAACCAAGCCCACTATAGAAAGTTTGGACTTGCTCACTCTTGCTTAATTCGTGACTCGGGCACGAATTTGGAAGGTGTTTGAATCGCTCCCATGATTCGGATATTGTCTCCCCATCACTTGTCGAAAGGATCGGATCTCGGCTCGTAGCTTATCAATTTTGGATGGTGGGAAAAATCGGGAAAGGAACTTTGAGCGAAGTCCTTCCCAAGTAGTGATAGAACTTGGTTCCAAGGATCGTAACCAAGCTTTTGCTTCTCCGGTGAGTGTAAGAGGAAAAACTCGAAGACGAATAGCATCATCTCGGCCTTCCTCGGTTTTGAATAGATCGCAAATGTCCACGAAGCTCTCCATGTGTACGATAGGATTGCTATCGTTTTTCCCGTCGAAGGTAAGGTCCTTAATCAAGTGAAGAAGCTTCCCCGGGATTTCCTTTTCTAAGTTTGGCTTCGTGATCGGATTGGTGGGTACGGTCGGAGCGGTCCTCCGGGCGGTCCACATCGGTGCATCGTCTCCCATTTCAAAATTCAAAGCTCGCGGTCGAACTTTGTTGGCTTTTGATTTCTTTTTGTTTCTTTTTCTGAACTCTCTCCCCGGTTCCTCAAATGGCTCTAACAGTTACGTCGTGACTGAAACCACAACAAACGATTACGGGAAACTTGCGGGAAACAAAGAGATTAAAATAATTAACTAAAAACTAAAAAGCGAAAAACTTGCAAGGGATGGAATCCCTCACAAGGATCGATTAACAAAACTAATAAAGACTAAAAATCTAACAAGTACCGTTCCCCGGCAACGGCACCAAAAACTTGATGCGGTAATTATCGTATATAAAAAGCGACACAAGTTTTAACCTCTAAAGTCTAACCACTATTACCACATTCATAGGCAAGTGTACCTGATCGTGAGTAATATAGTGTAGGAAAGTCCAGGTATCGTATCTACCACTGGGAACGGTTAAGTTTTGTAGACTATTAATCTTAGCTAGTTTAATTAATCTAAAGCTATGGGGGGGTTTAGGAAAATAGTTTGATTAATTAAAAGACAACTAATTAAATAACTAATTAACTAAGAAACAAAAGACAATTTATTTAAACTTTATAAAAAGAAAACAGTAGTACTTATCATGGTATAACGACTCCCCAAGTGGATGATTCAAACTAGCCAAAGGTATGGTTGTATTGGTTATTGTAGAAATTTAAGTCTGGGACACCCTAACATGCGATCATTACGGCTGTCAACTAGGTTGGTCTTCCTAGCCCTAGTACATAGACTGATTGTCAGACAGTCTAGTACCAGTCACCCAATTCTATTTTTATTGCACGGAATTCTACTATCTGGCTGCTCTCGGTCCGAGGTAACCACCTAACACAACTCTCCGGGTTTCCGAAGGGAAGGTCAAGAAAGGTTAATTAACCTATCGGAGTCTATCTATCTTGGTCAAACAGATACACCCAACCAACGAATTCAAATACCCATACAATACGAATCAAATCGGAACCATAAAATCACACTCAATAAACCAATAACAAACCAATAAACATTTAAATCATAAAAACATCATCCACAAGGTTCATCTACCACAATAAGTACCACTAAGAAAACTACTCACTAATCATTACGAAAACAACAAAAACCAAAATAGAGACATACATTATACCGACCGTACAACAACAGATGATCGAGAACCAACTGATAACGTATCGGCACAACTCTCTCTCTTTCTCTAGTCACCCTAAGAATATGATGATAGCTTGATGATTCAGGGATGATTAAAGGATTATTACAAGATGATATCAGATGATTTCTGGACTGAAGGAGGAGGATTGTATTTAAAAGGCCATCCGGAGCTCGTTTCGCGATCACGAGGCGGCAGTCTTGCGGCGCAAGACACTTAAACCAACCCTAACTTTCAATTTTTGGCAAGTTCTGGAATCTTCCGTCAAGGGTCATTGCCTACTTGGTGGCGCGAGATTCTTCAAGGTCAACGCGAAGTCAGTGAAAAGGATGAACATTCTAGAAAACACACACTTCGCGGCGCCAAAGTTAAAACTTCGCGAACGCCAAAAGCTCACTGAGTTGAGTTTATGCAATTTTCACGCTTTTTCTCCTTTTTTCGTACTTTTCCGTTCCACGGCCTCCAAAACCTACAAAAGTGAGAATCAGTCCAAAATGTGAGAAATTAGATCAGAAATGGGTGAGAAACGGGATAAAATCAGATAGTTAAGTACGACCAAAACATGTATAATTTTGGTGTTATCAATTACCAAAAAGAAAAAAGAAAAAGTAAAAAGAACAAAATAAAACACACTAAAGCAAAATTAAAATCCCTAAACAATCCAAAAATAAAGAAGCCTAACAAGCAAACCAAATAAAAGCAGAAATAAAATTGTTTAGACAACCACATCGAATAAAGGATAAAAAGATAAAGATCAATAAGGGCCACGAGGTTGGATGCGCCAATCCTCGAAAGTTTGGAAACCGGGCGCTGTGTCCTCTGAAAACGGCCAAAGCGGCGATGGAGCATAAGCGGTGTTTGGCTCGATACCGAAGTGGGAGGCCATTTGGTTCATCACTCCACTTTGCCAATTAGCTTGGTAGAGAGCCTCCGTAGTGTTGTACTCCATCCGCTGATGATGCCGGCCGTAAGATAAAGACATCTCCGAGAGGCGGTGACTCAAATCTTGATACCCCGAGTACGCTGTCCAATCCGCCGGTTGCTCCGCCTCATTCGCCCCACTCATACCACCGGGCTCTTGCGTGCTTCGCGTCGCTCTCCTCGCTTCATAAGCTTGTGGATTTGAAATCCACAAGTTCCGATCTCCACTAATCATGTGCTCCACCATAGCTATCCCCATCCCGCGGAGTTGGTCCATCTCGATCAAGCCCATCTCACCGAGGCTCGTCATCGAAGAAATAGCACCCGCGGTTAAGATACCGAAGTGCTTGGTGAGGAGGGTGACGTATTGGCTGTCAACCATTTTACTTCCCTCACGATAGGCACCCGTCTTAGCGAGTTGCGCGGCGATGATGTTCGGATATTTGTCATCCGTGGAGAGTCGCTCGAGGAGCCAAAGGTCGTAAGTCGAGACCTTTTCCTCACTCGAGGAGCGGGCGTTCACCGCGTGAACAAGCATGCGATGGAGAAGTCGGTCCGAAGAAGAGAGAAAACCCTTAACCTTGAGGTTGTTGCCATAATCACCATCACCGAGATTTGCCCAAGCCAAACGAGGATCAAAGCCGTCGGGCCTTTTCTCACTAGCCCACATATAATCCACGAAACCGGGAGCGTCCACCTCGGCTTGGGTGTAGATCCCCAAAGCCATGCCGAACTCGGTCAAGGAGAGCGATGCCAAATCCCACAAGCCTAAATGACATGCATGGTTGGTAGAATTCCTCGAGGGCCTTCACGGCATCGAACCTAAAAGTCACCACGAACTCGATGATGAGCTCGCGATAGAGGGTCTCGGCAATGTCAAAGACATGCTCCCAAGCATGGCAAATGTAGTACTCGTTGTCATCTTCATCGTAGGCATGCTTCTCAAGTATCGCTCGAATCTCGTTCTCAACGCCCATGGATCGGAGAAGATCCCAATCAGCTCTCCTTGGTACGAAGATTTGACGGGGTGCAATCCGAGCTACTATGTCTCGGTACTCGGTACGCTTTTGAGCATTCAACGTGGGATCGTTCATGAAGTGGGTGAATGCATGGCTCCCATCCGGTGCACGGAAAGTTGGAGTGGAGAAGGTCGAAGAACGAGTCCTTTATCTCTACAAAAATTCAAATAGACATTGTCTTAGATAAGTGCAAGACAAAATCAAAACTAGCTTATTCCAAAGAGACAAAGCCTAAACGACTAACAAGTTCAATCTACAAGAATGCATACGTGAAAATCCAAAAACAATGGGGATGTGAAACATCCCCACACTTGAACTTTTAGTCAAGCTCCCAACAAAAACAAATCTAGAAGGTTAAAGCAAAGGTGGGGGATTTTGGTACAAAATCCCCACACTTATCATCAAAGCATATCCAAACTAGATTCACCAACTAAATTACATGCTTTTAAAACGGAATTGCAATCAAAGCTTATAGCATGCATCATATTCTAACACTAGCAAAAACCAAACAATGGAGTTTCAAGAATAAGCTTAAATCTATCAAGAGCATGAAACCACCATTGTTGCCCAAAGAGAAGGTTTAATCTTACCAATGCAAGCGAATCCAACGAAATCAAGTTAGGATACGTACCTTTGAAGTCATGGTTGATGAAATTGAAGCACAAAAATTTCGATTTTTGCAGGTTTGTAAAAGGGGGTCGCGGCGCCTAGAGAGAAATTAGGGTTTTGTTTTTTGAAAAAGTGAGGAAGAAAGGGTTTAAAACCTGTTTGCACTGTTTTCGCGCCGCGAAAAAAAGTGCTTCGCGTCGCGAAGAGAGCAGTCTCCGAAAAAATTACCCAAATTTAATTTTCATGCCACGAAACGGCACACTCGCGCCGCGAAGATCGAAACTTTCACTTGAAAAAAAAGAAAGCTATCTTCGCGTCGCCAAACTTAAAAAGTCGCGAACGCGAAAATACTTCTGTATCCGCTTTCTCAAAATCTTCGTTCCGCGTTGGATTCTCTCGTTTTTGGTCTCTATCCCCTCCGTATGGTTACCTAGTCAATAACAAACAAAAACATCAGCAAAAACACACTCAAATGCTAAAAATGAAAAGTAAAAGAAAAAGGGCTCGGGTTGCCTCCCGAGAAGCGCTTCTTTTTTTGAATTAGTCTAGAGCTCGACCCCGCTTTTAGCTCATTTCTTGGCTCGTCGGGCTGACGAGCCCTTCTTTTTTCTATGCTCCTTCTTGGAGGATCCCGACCCGTTAGATGATTCATTCTTTTGGTGTATCGGGTTTGGATGGTCCTCCGTCCTCTTCATGTGCTCGTGAGGTAGTAGTGGGCGGCCGGTGTTCTTCTTATAGGCTTGAGAAGGGTCCTCATAAGGTGTATTGAGATGGGTAACTGGCTCTCCATCAGGATTGAAGTAGATCCTCTTATCTCCATACCCCAAGCTCGATACTTGGTTGCACATGTCGATGTTCGCTTGAGCGGTATGTAGAAAAGCTCTCCCGAGAATGATTGGAATCTCTGTATCCTTCGGGAGGTCGGCTATGATGAAGTCTGTATAGTAGACAAAATTCCCGATGCGTATCGGGACTCCTTCTGCTATTCCCAACGGTGTAGTCATGTATCCGTTTATTACTCGGTATTGGTAATCCGTTGGTGCGAGCTTTTTGATACCGATTTTCCTACAATAAGAAACATGCATCATGTTAAGTGCGACACCCGTATCTATCAAAGCAAGACCTTTAAATTTAGAAGATGAAATAGGTAAACTGTAACTTCCTGGGTCGTACTTGATAGGGGCGATGTATGTGAGCTCGTCTTCCTCCACTTTCTCTTTCTCTTTTCCTTTGTTCTTCTTTGGAATCATGAACTCCGCATATCCACCTTGTTTGCCATCTTCCTCCTCGTCATCGCTCAAATAAATGGGCCCTTTGAGTCCTAGATGCTCGAATGATATTGTGAACGCCTCCGAATCATAGTCCGTGGCATAGTTGGGTTCGCTTCCCCTATCGCTCTCCACGTACTTTCTCGTGTATATGTCGGTCCACGTCTTCCTAGATGTTGCTCCGGCCACCATAAGCATTGGCTTCGTGTTATCCACCTTGGGGTTGACTTGGGTTTGCGTTGGTAGCTCTCTTGAGTCCACTCACTTAGCAATTGCGAGATACGCCCAACCTGCATTTCCAAATTATGTATTGTACTTTGATGGTTACGTAAATATGAACCTACCTCATCATTGATCTTCTTTTAAGCATCCATGAATTGGATGAGTCGGCCCTCGATGGAAACACGCGGTTCTCCCTCCGTTCGATGATTTTGTTGGTTCGGTGCAAAGAAGCCGGGAGGTATTTGGTTGAAGTTGCGGTTGTTGTTCCACCTCCCTTGGTAGTCGCCTCGATTGAGATAGTTTACCTCCTCGGGTGTCATCATCGGACGGTTCGGGCAATCCTTTGTTAAGTGCGGTCCTTTGCACTCCTCGCATCCAACCTGCAAAGCATGAACAGATTTTATTAGCTCCTCAATTTTACGTTCAAACTTAACCTGTTGGTTTTTCATTGCGGCTAGTTCATCGGATGGGTCCAAGTCGGTTGATATTTTCCCGGCCATTCTCGGAACTTGCAAGCGCTTATCCGTCCTCCAATCTATGTTGTGAATTAGCATGTCATCAAAAAACTTATACCCTTCCGTGGGAGTTTTGTACATGAATACACCCCGGCGGATGAATCCAATGTAGCTCGAGAAGAATAACCAAGTCCACTGTAGAAAGTTTGGACTTGATCACTCTTACTTAATCCGTGACTCGGGCACGAATTTAGAAGGTGTTTGAATCGCTCCCACGATTTGGATATCGTCTTCCCGTCATGTTGTCGAAAGGATCGGATTTCGGCTCGTAACTTATCAACTTTGGATGGTGGGAAAAATCGAGAATGGAACTTTAAGCGAAGTCCTTCCCAAGTGGTGATCGAACTCGGTTCCAAGGATCGTAACCAAGTTTTGCTTCTCCGGCGAGCGTAAGAGGAAAAACTCGAAGACGAATCGCATCATCTCGGGTTTCCTCGGTTTTGAACAAATCACAAATATCCACGAAGTTCTCCAAATGCACGATAGGATTGCTATCGTTTTTCCCGTCGAAAGTAAGATCCTGAAGAAGTTTCCCCGGGATCTCCTTGTCTAAGTTCGGCTTCGTGATCAGATTGGTGGGTATGGTCGGAGTGGTCCTCCGGGCGGTCCACGTTGGTGCATCGTCTCCCATTTCGAAATTCAAAGCTCGCGATCGAACTTTGTTGGCTTTTGACTTCTTTTTGTTTCTTTTTCTGAATTCCCTCTCCGGTTCCACAAATGCCTCTAATAGTTCCGTCGTGACTGAAACCACAACAAACAATTATGGGCAACTTGCGGGAAACAAAGAGATAAAAAATAATTAACTAAAACCTAAAAAGCAAAAAACTCGCAAGAGATGGAATCCCTCACAAGGATCGATTAACAAAACTAATAAAGACTAAAAATCTAACAACTACCGTTCCCCGACAACGGCGCCAAAAACTTGATGCGGTAAATATTATATATAAAAAGAGAAACAAGTTTTACCCTCTAATGCCTAACCACAATTACCACATTCACAGGCAAGCGTACCTGACCGCGAGTAATATAGTGTAGGAAAGTCCAGGTATCGTTCTTACCACTAGGAACGGTCAAGTTATGTAGACTAATAATCCTAACTAGTTTAATTAATCTAGAATGATGGGGGGTTTTTTGGAAAATGATTTAATTAACTAAAAGACAACTAAGTAAATAACTAATTAACTAGAAAGCAAAAAGAAGATGATTTAAACTTTATAAGAGAAAACAGTAGTACTTATCATGGTAATAACGACTCCCAAGTGGATGATCTAACTTTGCCAAATGTATGGTTGAATTGGTTATTGTAGGAAGTTAAGTCAAAGACACCCTAACATGTGATGATTATGATTGTCAACCAGGTTGGTCTTCCCGGCCCTAATACATGGACTGGTCGTCAGGCAGTCTAGTAAAAGTCACCCAATTCCATCACTATTGCAAGGAACTCTACTATCTAGTTGCTCTCGATCTAAGCTAACCACCTAACACAACTCCCCGTGTTACCGAAGTGAAGGTCAAGAAAGGTTGATTATCCTAACGGAGTCTATCTATTCGGGACGAATGGATACACCCAACCAACGAGTTCAAATAACCATACAATAATAATAAAACTGGAACCATAAGTACACATTCAATAAAACAATAACAAACCAATAATCAATTAATTCATAAAACTATCATCCACAAGGTTCATCTACCACAATAAGCACTACCAAATAGAACTACTCACTAGACATAATAAAAACAACAATAAAATTATAAAAGACAGACATTATACCGACCGTACAGCAACAGATGATCGAGAACCGTAGAACAGGCTCCAAGTAAGATCGAATCACTCGTATCGGCACAATACTCTCTCTCACAGATTATTAAACTAAGACTAAATTGATGGATTTCTGGATGTGTATGTCTCTCCTTTTTTTGAACTGAAGGAGGGGGCTGATATTTAAAAGGCTTCCGTAGGCTCGTTTCACGATCGCGAAGCGGCAGCTTCGCGGCGCGAGGCACTTAAACAACCCTAGATTTCCTTTTTAAGCAAGTTCTGGAATCTTCCATCGAGGGTTTTTGCCTACTTCGCGGCGCAAAAATCTCCAGTGTCGACGTGAATTCAGTGAAAAGCATGAATCTTCTAGAAGTAGCTCTCTTCGCGGCGCGAGACTTGAAAAATCGCGGACGCGAAGAAGCCTCTGAGTTTACTTTGCTCAATTTCTATGCTTTTCCGCCTTTTTTCGTACTTTTCTGTTCCAAGGGCTCCAAAACCTACAAAAGTATGATTTAGCCCAAAATGTGAGTAATCAGATCAGAAATGGGTGAGAAACGGGGTAAAATATAGCAATTAAGTACGACCAAAACATGTAGAATTTTGGAGTTATCAACAATGGATAACGCATCCTTGGCATCTCTACAACAACAATTGCAGCAAGCTAATCAACAAATTCAGCAGTTAACCAATCAAGCTATGCAAGCTAATGAAGAAATCCAACGACTTCGAGCTTCGCACGTTCCATCGATGCCTATTCCTTCTCCTTATCCACCTCAACATCTAAGACCACCACTTCGTCCTCAGTTCAACACCTCAGTACCTTTATCAACTACAAACAATCAGCAAAATTATGTACGACCACCTATACCTCAAGGTCGACCACCTATGCCTCATGGCCCACCCGCATTCACATTTGGTTCTTTTAACAATACTTCACAGCAAATCCCTATCCCTGGGCATATACCCACAGTTGCCAGCTCTACGATCCATACCACGATCCCACCAAACATTGGAACTACTTTTGTTTTTACTCCAATAATCCCAGCGACCATTGAAGATCCATTAAACGTACTACTGAAATCCCTGGAAGAGCAAAACCAAAATATGTTTGCATTACTTGCAAAGTTACCTAACACAGCAGTACCCGTCGAAGTCGAGCCTAAAACCGGATTCCAAGCTTCACCGTTCGTCGATGAAATCGGTCTTGTCGACGTACCCAAATAATATAGTATCCCGGCCTTTGCGACAAAATATTCTGGAGTCACTGACCCAGTTGAACATGTCGCACAATACAAGCAACTTATATAGACAGTTCCTATACCGAGGTTATATCAAGAAGTTTACATGTGCAAAAGCTTTGGATCGACTTTGATAGGAGCAGCGTTACAATGGCTTATCAACTTAAAGCCAAAAAGTATTGGATCCTTCGTAGAATTGGTAAACCAATTCACCCGACAGTTCGCTAGCAGTCGTATATTGAGAAACATACCAGCGATATGTACTACATCCTACAGAAAATAGGAGAGACAATCCGCGACTACTTCAACAGATTCAATACAGCTATGATCGAGGTAAAGATTGTGATGTGAAGACTACAATCGAGGCATACAAACGTGGGTTGGAGGATTCCTCTGGATTATATCTGGAACTTACAAAATACCCACCAGAAAACTTCGACGACGTACGAGCTAGAACACTAGCTTTCATG
Source organism: Centaurea solstitialis (assembly GCA_030169165.1). Lineage (NCBI taxonomy): Eukaryota > Viridiplantae > Streptophyta > Magnoliopsida > Asterales > Asteraceae > Centaurea > Centaurea solstitialis. The sequence continues at coordinate 28,322,716 of CM058047.1, forward strand.
AGAATAGAAGATGATGCTCTCTTTCGACGAAAGCATTCCAACGAGAAGAAACCTCTTAGTGCACAAAATCATGACTTCAAGCACAAAAGAGTAAACAAGATTGGAAATCCTCGATACGAGTCAAAAGCTCGACCAAACAAAGGTACAATTAAAATTCGTTATCCAGAATTGTCTACTTACAATTTTGCAGGTACATCGAAGGATTTGGTGGATTCACTATGAAAGATTGATGCGAACGTACGATGGCCAAAGAAATCTAAAAATCCCAGCAAAGACAAAGATCAAAACAAATGGTGTGATTTCCACGAAGATCATGGTCATACGACGGTTGAATGCATCAGTCTTAAAAAAGAAGTTTCATATTTGAAGTCGAAGGGACATCTTAAAGGCGTCATCCCTGATGAACATGGAAGACCAGCATCTCCAGCTCATACTAAAGTCATAAACTGCATCACCGGAGGAAAGGAAGTATGCGGTCTTACGTATTCTGCAGCTAAAAGACATGCACGAGAAGGTCCAAACGAACACCCTGTCCCCGATGAAGTCAAGTCGAAGGCTGAAAAAGAGCTCGATGCAATGACAATAGCGTTCGACCAAGATGATACTCAGGGGGTCCATCATAAGCATCATGACGCTCTAGTCATACAGTTGACAATTGGAAATTGTTCGACTAAGAGAATATTGATCGATGAAGGTAGTTCTGCTAACGTTATTTTTGCAGATACTCTTAAATTAATGGGAATCGAACGATCAGAAATCGTACGACGGAGCACTACCCTGATTGGATTCAATGGAGATTCGATGAACACTCTCGGAGAAATCATCTTGCCTGTCTTCGCTAAAGGAATCAACAAACAAACAAAGTTTAATGTTATAGACTGTCAATCGGCCTATAATGTTATTCTCGGAAGACCTTGGATCCATGAGATGAAAGCAGTACCTTCGTCATACCATCAGAAGATCAAGTTTCCTTCTCCTTGGGGAATCCAAGAAATCGTCAGCGAAAAGAAGATTGCTAGAGAATGTTACAAAATTACCATGAAGACAAAACCGTAGGACATCTAGCAATTACAGAGCCAGGATGGAAAGCAGTCGAACGATGATCTTCAACTAGAAGAAATCGTGATCGATCCTGAACATCCTGATCGAAAGGTCTTCGTAGGAGCCTCGCTCCCCCCTAACATAAAAAATACGATTATATCTTTTTTGCAGGAACATTCAGATTGTTTTGCTTGGTTGCACGAAGATATGGTTGGGATAGATCCTAACATCATATCACATAAGCTGAACGTAGACCCTACTTTCAAACCAATAAAGCAGAAGCGTCGAAAGTTCGCACCTAAACGCAACAAAGTAATTAACAATGAGGTTGACAATCTGCTCAAAACTGGCAAGATAAGAGAGGTCAAGTATCCAGATTGGTTGGCTAACGTGGTCGTCATACAAAAGAAAAATGGAAAGTGGCGAGTCTGCATTGACTTCACAGATCTGAACAAAGCCTGTCTAAAAGATCCTTTTCCGTTACTTCATATTGATGCTATGGTCGACGCAACGGCAGGAGATGAATCACTCACGTTTATGGACGCATACTCTGGATACAATCAAATCCTGATGCACACGGACGATCAATAAAAAACTGCATTCATGACAGATAAAGGCATATATTGTTATAAGGTAATGCCATTCGGTCTTAAGAATGCAGGTTCAACATATCAAAGACTGGTGAATATGATGTTCAAAGAACATCTAGGACGAACAATGGAGGTTTACATCGATGACATGCTCGTAAAGTCAGAACGATCGATTGACCATGTAGCACATCTGAAGCAATCGTTCGACATCCTACGACAGTACAAGATGAAGCTCAATCCAACAAAGTGTTCTTTCGGAGTACGAGCAGGAAAATTCTTGGGATATTTGGTAACACAATGAGGAATTGAAGCAAGCTCGGAGCAAGTGAAAGCCATCACTGAATTACAATCCCCAAGAAATGTTAAAGAAGTTCAGAAACTGACAGGACGTGTGGCAGCTTTGAACCGATTCATCTCACGATCATCGGACAAATGTCACTTGTTCTATAATGTTCTACGAAAGAACCAAGGATTCAATTGGATGGATGACCATGAGAAAGCTCTACAAGATTTAAAACAATAAATGGTTTTCACCACCATTATTGACTAAGCCAGTCGAAGGCGAAAGCTTGCAACTATACCTAGCAGTGAGCAATAATGCGACAAGCGTAGTACTCGTACGAGAAGAAAACTAACAACAACGACCAATTTACTACGTAAGTAAGTCCTTCCTCGACGCAGAAACGAGGTACACGTCAATGGAAAAACTGCTATTAGGCCTCGTGACTGCTGCAAAAAAGTTAAGACATTACTTTGAGTCGCATCATATTATTGTCGTAACTAACTACCCACTTAAGACTGTCCTACGAAAGCCTGAACTTACATGACGTCTAGCTAAGTGGAGTATTTACCTCAGTGGGTTCGACATCGAATTCAAACCTAAGACGGCGATAAAATCACAAGCATTGGCAGACTTTGTGGCAGAATTCAGTCCCGGACTAGAACGAACGACGTGCGACGAAGTTCATAATGTGATGATTCAAGACAACCAACCGTCTTAAAATCATCACAAGGGGGAAATATGGTATACTCTATACGGTGCAAGTTCAAGGCCACGAACAACGAAGCAGAATATGAAGCCTTGATTGCTGGATTGGATATAGCTCATAAACTGGGAGCAAAACACTTAAACGTACGAAGCGACTCCTTACTAGTGGTAAATCAAGTAAATGGAGATTTTCAAGCAAAGGACTCAAAGATGATGAGCTATCTCAAGGTCGTCAAGGAGCGAGTCGCACGATTTGTTCATTTCTCGATAGAGCAAATTCCAAGAGATCTAAACACACAAGCTGACGCATTAGCTAATTTGGGATCCACATTCAATGATCCATTTATGGAAAGCATCCCTATACTCCATCTTACGACGCCAACAATTGAAATGAAAGAAGGAGTTTAGATGAACGAAGAGATCTACAATTGGTCGCTCGACATATGGAACTATCTCAAGCACGAAAATCTTCCTCAAGATAAGATGGAAGCTCAAAAAACAAGATCCAAAGCTTCACGATATACAATCTTTGAAGATCAACTCTATCGAAGATCAACATCTGGACTTCTCCTATGATGCGTCGTGAGTCAAGCTCAAATGAATCAAATTCTCCAAGAAATGCACGACGGAGAATGTGGAAACCACACAGGGGGCAGAAGCCTTGCTAACAGGATCTCACGACAAGGATACTATTGGCCAACTTTGCGAGAAGATGCAATAAGGTACGTTCAACGGTGCGATGCTTGTTAAAAACATTCAGGTATGACTCATCGACCATCTGAACCTTTACATTCTGTTCTCATTCCTTGGCCATTCATGCGATGGGGAATGGATATCGTGGGAAAATTACCTCCTGCTCCTGGACAAAAAGTATATCTACTTGTGCTTACTAATTACTTTTCAAAGTGGATAGAAGCCGCTGCTTTTTCGCAGGTCAGGGATAAGGAAGTCATATCCTTCATCCAAAATAACATTATTTATAGGTTTGGAGTACCATCCGAGATCATGTGCGACAACAGTTCACAGTTTATAAGTGATAAAACTCGCACGTTCTATGAAAAACGTGGGGATCAAATTAGTTACTTCTACTCCAAGATATCCTCAGCCTAACGGATTGGCCGAATCAAGCAACAAAGTCATCATCAATTCAATCGGTAAAAGACTGAAAGGAGCAAAAGGTAAATGGGTGGAAGAACTACCTTCTGTCCTATGGGCAAATCGAACGACACCGAAAACATCAACGGGACAAACTCCATACTCTTTAGTATATGGATGTGAAGATGTCCTGCCTATCGAAGCCCAAATACCCGTAGCTAGAAATCGTACGTTTGATCAAAATGCTATAAACTTATCCTACGATCTGGATGCTCTAGAAGAACTCTGAGAAAACGCACTACGTACGATGGCTGCACAGAAAGGAACTATCGAACGATACTTCAATAAAAAGGTAAAAGCCAAAATCTTCCAGGTAGGAGATTATGTCTTACGACATGTGTTTCAGAACACTCAAGAGCAAAACGCTGGAAAACTTTCCATCATATGGGAAGGACCTTATGTAATTTCCAAAGTTATTGGAAATGGAGCATACAGACTTACGACGATGGAAGGTATGGAAATCCCACGTAATTGGAATGCCCATCACCTCAAAAGGTATTATTTCTAAACCTATTTACATACGATTTACTCTCCATTATCTATTACTGACTTAAGCATCGGAGCGCCGTTGGCCAAGCCAACGGCCACCCCTTAGTCATTTCTCTTCGCATGTATCGCACGACAAATCGCAAGTATCGCACGATAAAAAAAATGCATGCTTATCGCAGAAATCGCAAGATTACAATCGCATGAATCGCAAGTTAAAAGCTTTAAACGCACGATTATTTCGCAAGAGCGCAAGACAACTCGCCAGTCGCACGAATACTCTTATGAGTATAAAAGAAACGTTTCTAAAATTCCTAAGGCCTAAGTCACACGATAAATAAAAGCATGCAATAAGACAAAAAGCTAAAACGCACGTTATAAGACAAAAGAACCATTGATTAATATTCAAAATATTTGCCAAAACGGCAAAGTACAAAGATCATACGATTACAAAAAAGAAATTAAACTATAGGGACGTCAGATGACGGAAGGTCGATGATGGAGACTTCTTCTTCATTAGTTTGAGTCTCAGGTTGGGATCCAGGAGCCTTCTTTTCAACATCTCCCTCCCCAGCAACCGCGACTTCAACCTCATCAGGCTTGTCGACCATCGTCTTCTCTTCCTCAAGATCCTTGAGGTCATCGTCGTCCAGGAGGTCCTCAGATCCCATCTCGGAAGGCTGCCACTTCGTTAGATGCCATCTTCTGAGTGATAGTCCCAGCAACCACACGATGCATGAGTGCGGCTTGTGCGACCACTCGAACCAAGGCAGCATCGTCCTCAAGTTCCTGGATCTTCGATGAAAGAGCCTCCTCCCTTTCGACCTTCTCTCGACGGACCTCGAGCAGCTCCCTCTCCAAGTCTCGCGTACAATCAAGAGAGATCTTCAACCTTTCACACTTCTCAGCCTGGAAATGCTCGCTTATCTCCAGCTTAGACTCGAGATCACCAATCTGGACCGATTTGGCATTCACCTCATCGACTAGTTGAGCCATTTTCTTCTTGGCCTTCTCGGCCTCCTTCTTAGCCTGCTTTGTGTCGGCCTGGTTGGCCGACATCTCCTCTTTAATCTTAGCCATCCTCGAATGGAGGCTGAGACTAGTTTGGAAGGCTTAGAAAATTACGATCAAGGAAAAAGAAGCGTTAAAAACATACGATTAATTAAAAATCGTACGATCAAAGAGAAAAGCTTACCAAGTAGAAAAGACCAGTAACAGACGCGTCCAGGTCTTCAATCTCCACCTGCTCCATACACGCCTTTTGAGCAGGAGAGTGGAATTGCTCCAAAACAGGGAAAATAGATGCCGTCCTAATGACGTCATCCATCATGAAGCCCGAGGGCATCTTAATGGTCATGGTCGTAAGACCAGACCCTTCGACGCCCTTTTCCTTGTCAAACCCTGAAGAGGATTGACCTATTACTCCCTTCGGACGAGCAAAATTTAGAGGGATCGCCCCTTCTCCACCTTCAGCCTTTCGTTTGGCATCCTTAGGTGGAGGACTTCCCTCGACAAATGATGACCGGGTCCTCTTGGCCACCAAACCCTCAGCAGCTGCAGCTTTCCTCTTAGCAACCCTGGCAACAGCCTCCATCTGTGGCAACTTCTTAGGTTTGGACGCATAACCTACAAAAAAGGCATCTTGGTTAAGGTCAAGACGTACGATTAAAATAAGATGTTTAAACATGCAAGTTAAGTAGTTACCCTCCATCTCTTCCTTTTCAATCACTTGAACCTCAGGCTCAACGTCGCTGTCGTCCCCTCCCTTCGATGTTCTGAATGTGCGATCTGTCACGCTGTAACTCAAAAAACGTTCGATCGCTTCAGGCGATTCCTAGAAAGAGAAGACGATAGATGCAACGGAAAACATACATGGTTAATACAACAGGATAAAGCGATAAAACAAAGAGAAATGAGCAAATATCTTTTTACCGTTTGTGTTCCACCCTGGAACAACCCAAGATCCATCACCTACGACCGAGGAAGTCTGAACAAACACATATCTAGACTTCCACCCTCGATCGTTCACTTGGGTACGATGGACAAGCATGGTGTTGTTCCTTCATCGAGGAAACAACCCATAACGGTTGTAAGGAGAGCGCGTCACATTGTAAGCCGTAAGAAGGTCATCCACCGAGAATGCAGGACGATCCCAATTCCTACTCACCCGTTCGATCACTTGGATAACACGCTAGAATTGGGGCATCAATTGCCCCGGAGACAGGTTGAATCGAGTCATGAAGGCTCGAGAGAGTGGGGAGTAAGGCCATCGAAATCCGATTTTGAACGGATACTCGAACAAGGCAAAGAACCCCGCCGTAGCATCCGCCGGCCGAATTTCTCTGGCCACCCTCACTTGGGCATCCTCAGGCAACCCTGCAAGATCCCTTAACTCTCCTACCTCTAAACTCTCGGTGATCGAACTCCTGACCTCATTCGACATAACGAATTCTAATCGGCTTAAACTATTTCGTAGTCGCGTAAACCTAAGAACGTCTAACCCTCTATTACTCTTCTTTGCTAATGTTTTAAGATGCATGAACTAAGGGAAGAGAAGGGTACCTGATATGCCCTAGTCGCTCGAAATCTTTGCCGAATTTTGGAACGGATTACGATCGGGAATGATTTTGCAAATCAACGGAGAATTAGGAAACGATTTTGTAAAATCTTCTTTTAATTCAAATCGTTCTATTTATAATAACGGAATCAGGGATGAATCATCGTAAGAAATCAGGCCAAGCGTCCTTGATTAGCCGTTAGAAGGACACCTATCACACAACGGCTCTATGATGTCATCCGCACCAACGTCATTAAGACCGTTAAGTAACGTTATTTTTACCTTCGTCCAGCAAACAAAAAGATTTAGTAAATAAATAGCATATTTTCTAAATCTTGGGGGCAAACTGTTTGGGTAAAAATCCACGATCGCACGACGACCGATTATAATCGTAAGATATCTTTCGGAATAATAACTTGTATTAAGATAAGGTCCTGAGATAAAACTTAACAATACCCTTGAACAAGTATAACGATCGGTCGAGTAAGTCTAAAGATCAATCGAACGATATTTTTATACATGACGTACGACATATCACTAACAGACGTACATAAGGTTTATTCTTGTCACAGGTAAACCGATCATCATATCCAACAATTGTACACCTTTGAAGAAGTCTGAAATCGAGTACTATGCTATGCTCGTTGGAGTTCATCATTACAACGGTCATATTTCAATAATAACTCTTCTGTTATCGACATCATAAGAGGTTGACCGTTATGAACAAGATTCTCACGACAGTTACGATTCAAGCATTAATGGTCAACAATCCGTTGGACGGTTATTATCAAGCAGCTATAAAAGAAGGATCAAGCTCTCGTTTTACGAGGACATTGGCATTCTGGAATACTACAAGCTCTACACTCTTCAAAATCATTTCCTTTACAATCAGTTGTAATTTACGTTCGATTCAACTATTTATTTCCTTGTAATCGTACGATCGAAGTTGTAACATCAAAGGACATCACCCCTAGTTGGTGATAAATAGTGGAACGTCGACTTAATATCGGTCGACCGCAGGTTTTTTCCTCCGTTGTGAGGTTTTTCCTGCGTCATCAAAATCTTTGTGTTCATTTATTTTTTACCGCACTTATTATCGACTGTAATTTTTTCTCTCGACGGTTTAGCCTCACACAATTTCTTCGACATTAGACTTGTGTAAATTTTTATATAAACATTAACAATTTATAATATGAAATTAAAGATATATAATTTCGATTTTATTTTTAATTAAAAAAGCACATTTCAAAATTAGCAAAGAACCACAAAGGTTGTGGCGTAGCCGCGTAGTGATTGAGGCCTTGGGGGATGTGGTGGAATATTCCATGCTCAGGGTTCAATTCCATGCGTACACAACAATAATCTACATGATTAGTCTTAGACGACCGTTATTTAATTACCAAATTGCCAAGGATATAGTTTAAGCAAAGTCTGGATTAACATGTCCAAAAAGAATCCATAGAGGCATAGAGCAATTGTTTCTAAATAGACATTTCTTAAATTATAACCTCTAATCTAGATTATTTTTCGGAATCATTTAGACTGATATATCGACAATTTATATTGAGTTTTTAGGAACATTTACTAAAATTCTATTGGTAAGTATTCATCGGCAATAGATTCACCTTCATTTATCTTATCATGTAAATATTATTGGCTATGACAATTGATTGTTAATAAGCATCTTAAATCTAACAAATACTTACCGGATAAAAGTTGTTTCATACACTTACCTGATAAGACTCTTGATACTTGTCTTGTCTCTCACAACGTAAGTTTTTCGGTCTTTACCTTAATCAATAAAATAAATATATCGATAAGTGCTCATCCAATAAGCAATTAATAAATGATTCTTTTCTCTTTTTGTTCTGGAAATAATATAATATTCAACAATTTATATCCTATTCAATAAATTGTGATAAAATTTTTAATGATCAAATTTCATGAAAATGTATCCAGCTTTACCTGTATTTCTATTGTGTGTATCCAACTTCAAAATGTGGTATTGCATGTAGTATACTTTAAAAATAAGCTATTACATGTACTATACTTTAAAAAAAATATGCTATTGCATGTATTATACCAACATGTTCATATGTAAAATATTATATTTAATTGTAATTTAAAAAAAAATATAGTATAATGCTTCATGCAATGACACATATTAAAATTGGATACATACAATAAGAATACGAGTAAAATTGATTACATTTTTATAAAGTTTTTCTTTTTTAATATCTAAGAATTATAGTTGTGATACAACAGGCCGTCAGAATGAGTCAAAACAAATGGTTAAAGACAAAGTAATTACAAATACATTATTACAACGTATAGAAGAACATGCAAATACGCTTTTTTTGACTTAAATTTATGCATTTGATATGATTATGAAACGTATAAGGCCATGCGTAGCGGACTAGCGGTACCCCGGGGGCTGGCGGGTTGAAGCCGGCAGAATGGGCCGCTTTAGCTACCACTACGCTCTCCGGTGGCTTCAGCAGGTTCGAAGGAGAGCGGTCTACCCACGCCGCTCACTACGGCTTGTGTTGTGTGTGGTGTGTGTTTAACTAAATAAGAGGGTTGGGAGGTTCGAATACTAATCAGAGAGGGTTCCAGAGGGTTAATGGTAGGGTTGGAGAAAAACTGATATAACAGCTGATGTGGCAGTGAGGTTGGGGGTTGGACACTAATAGCCTAATATCACAATAATAATAATAATAATAATCTATATTTTTGAACAGATCAGTTTAGATTGTTGCGAAATATTGGATTAAGTCGTTTTTTTTCCTAACTTTGTTGAATAGTATTTACTTGATCATGGAAATAAAATAGAATCCACATTAATGAGTTTTCCAAGTATTATATGGTAAGTACAAAATAGAAAAACACATTGCGATTTAATTTAAAAATAATAAAACAAGGATATGATTGATATATGATAAAGTTAATTAAAAAAATAAAATAACTTTTTATAACTGAACACCGTTTAATTTTGGGGTTTCTAGAAAGTAATAGCACATTTGAGCATTTATATAAGTAACGTGAAGGTAATTTTTTCGTTTTTTCACTTTGTAATAATGAAAAAGTAAAATACAAAACCGACTAAAAGAAATTGAATAAAAAGACATACGATATGTCTGTTTCATAAGATGTAACTCCTTTGTTTCCATTGATATGGAATGTTGTCACTTATACAAATTTCAACAAGCGTCATAGTTTCAGTAAATTTAGAAAAAGAGTTTTGTTACAAATTTCTAAAATTCTTTTCAAACATATAAGGTAGCTGGATATATGGATGGTTCAAGTATGAAGAGGACGTTTGAATACTAGTGTATGATTTGATATGAACAATTCTCACAAGTGTTTTTAAACAAGGATATTTAAGATATTTACTATTAACAATATTTAGTTTTATATATAACTTATTATGAAAGATGAGTTGTTATGAATAGGTCAATATAAAGCTTCCCTACCAATTCATTTAACACATTTTAATTCATTAAGTAGATCATGTGCAAACATTTAAATATCCAACAACTCAAGCCGTATAGGAGCAATTATGCAAAAATTTAGGAGTTTTGACTGGAATTTTTATCAGTAATTTGTCTATGTTTTGAGATGTATAAGGGATAAACATGGTACATCATGTTCTTTATTTAATAAAATTTATACTAACCAATTAAAAATTGGTAAGTAAAAATCATATGCCATGCAATAATCAATTACACAATTACATTCAAATTCAACTTTTGGTACATATTGGTATTAATTTTGAAATAACATTGAAAAAGTTGAAAGTACAATGATTAAAGTTTCATAATTCAACAACAAACAACAAAAATAATGGTTGTAGTGTGTTGAAAAATTTAACTATGAGAGATAATCAAATATACAATTTAATCAAGTTTTAATCTTTATTATCCAAATAAATAAAGACGCAAACTTTATGATTAAAGATGATAGCATTGATTATAAAAATTTAATCATTATCAATTCTGGAAAACCAACGAATTCTAATCAATTAAATCACACGGCTGAATTTATTATTCATGATAGGTTCAACAAAGAAGAGGGTAGATGCAAACTTGTTCACTTAGGTGTGTTTGGTATTGGGATAAGATTGGACATGACAGGACATAACAGTACTGAACATAATAGAACAAGTCAGCTGTCCAGCGTTTAGTAAAACATAACTAAAGTAGACAAGACAAAACAAGACTGGCTAAATGATCAATTTACCTTTGGATGAAAAATTGCAACAATCAACCAAATCGATTACCAACAAATCGATTAGGAAATAAATTTTATTTTTTTGAACCTTTAACCAAATCGATAATAAGAAATCGATTACAAGAAATCATAGATGGATACATTGATGCAGATAGGTATATATGATACAGGAACACCACATATATAGATGATACATGAATTGCAAATAAACCTGTACCATAGATGAATACATTGCAACAAATCGCTTTTCATAGATGGATACATTGCAACACATCGATACCAAAATCGATTGAGCAGCAGAGGCCTAAACCCTAAAATCAATTTTCAAAAATCCATGGTTCGATTTTCAGAAATCCAAAATCGATTTTCTGAAATACATAGGTATTTTGGTCAGACGAGCAAGGCGAGATTACCAAATCGACATCGCCGTTAGGATTTGTAGCAAACGACGTTGTCATCAGGTGGTGAACATTGTAGACGGCGAGACAAGCGGGGCAGAAGAACGGAGCATGGAGGTGGAACTTCGACGCCGTAGTGGCCTCATAAGGTGGCTAATGTAGGGCTATTGGTGGTGGTGGTTGGATTGGAGTGGTGCTTCATCATTAGTAGGCAGGGAGAAGAAGGGTGTTTTGGGAGTAAAAGGCTTATTCCAACTAGTCCCACCTATTTTGATGGAACACGTGTGTTCCACATGGGTTCCACTCAGTTTCTGTTTGTTCCATCTTAAGTGATGCCAAACATGAGGCACCAGTTCTTCTTCCCGTATGTTTAGTTCTATTCCACCTACCAAACGCACCTTTAGTGAACAAAAGGTAAATTACAGCGCACCACGTTAAAACCAACATGTTTGATCAACGTGAATGAAAGAATACTACACAAATAGGAACCTATCCTTATAGGTTTTATACGAACATTCAGTGCTATAAGTCTTGAGTCGCAAAGCTCCATGATTTGCTGTCAGCAGGCGCACTTTGCACTTTGCATTTTGCAACGAGACACACACCTTACAAATCAAGAAAAAGAAGACTTTTAGGTCATGATTTGAAAAATATATATGTTTAAAAGATATATTACGAGTATATAGTGTAAAATAGTTTTATTTAAATGTGTAACATACGTCACAAAAAGATATATTTTCCTAAGAGTAAATTACAAATTTGGTCGCTGTGCTTTGCCTCCAATTACGATGGAGGTCCCTGAACCTGATTTTCATGGAGCACGTCCTTGTGGTTTCATTTTCGTTACGATGGTGGTCCCTGTCACTAACTTCCGTTAAATATCTCTGTTAAGGTAGGGGTATTTTCGTCTTTTAATAGTTTCTTCTTTTTTATTAATTTTTCTTATTTGATTTTCATCTTCTTTAACACAAAACACAAGACCACCACCACCACCACCAACTTACCACCCACCACCACCACTTTCTTGGAAAACCCTTTTTGGATCTCACACAAATAACACCACTCCACCATCATTCTTCAATCCTTCATCACCCACACCCCAAAAAAATCCAAATTAACCTCCTCCCACCTCCCAATCCACCATGGTCGGAAAACCGGACCCCATGAAGAAGATGAATAGAATTAGTATGATGAAGAGGTTACGACTTCGTCGAAGGTGGGCAATGGTGTCAACGGTGGTTAGATCTGAAGGTCGACGGTGGTTAGATCTGAAGGTCCGCAGTGGTGGTGGTATGGTTATGGGTGGTGGTGGTCAATTCTGAAGATGAATGGAGATGGAGGTGGGAGGCGGTGTAGGTGGGATGGGGTGGCTGGCAATGGAGGTGGAGGTGGGTTGGGGTGGCCGGTGTTGGTGGTGGTGGTTGTGGGTGTTGGAGTTTGTGGTGGTGGGTGTTGGTGGTTGTGGGTGTTGAAGTTGGTGGTGGTGGGTGTTGATGTTGGTGGTTGTGGTGGTGGGTGTTGGTGGTTGTGGTTGTGGATCTTGGTGTTGGTGGTGGGTGGTGGTTGTGGTTGTGGGTGTTGATGGTGATGGATGCTGGTGGTATTAGGGAAGAAGATGATAAAATATTAATAGAAAATGAAAAAAATAATAAAAAGACTAAAATACCATTGTCTTAACGGAGCTTTTTAACGGATGTTAGGACGAGAGACCACCATCGTAACGAAAATGAAATCTCAAAGACCTGCTTCATGAAAATTAGGGTTTAGGAATCACCATCGTAATTGGAGGCAAATCACATAGACCAAATTTGTAATTTACTCTTTTCCTAAACATCTTTTAATTACATGTCAACTTTAACATACTTTATGTCAATTTTAGTTATTAAATAGTAAAACTAATTTAGTTATAAAATATTGACCGATTCTTCTCTAAATTATTATTTTTTCTGTTAGATGTCGTCTCTACATTTAAAGAGTTAGTCGCAAATTAAAATAAATATACGCAAACTAATCATAAACAAAATAAAACTTAAAGGGTGTTTGTTATTATTTATCTAAAATAACTTATGTTTTTTTTGTTTGGTAGAATTGTTTAACAATTTATATAAAAAAAGAGTTATATATGAAATGTTTGAATTAATTTATTGTGTAACACTCATATTCCAAAATACAACTTTTTTTTTGCGAAGTAACCAACGATTTGACACAAGATAATTAGTTGCGGAACCTTGTCCAAAAACCTTTCATTTAAAAAACACTCATACGTCATAAAGTTTAAGAAAAACATAGATCAAGTACTTGAGAATCATAAACATTGTTTAAACAAAATCCAACTAAAGTGTTTACATGTCAAAACCAAGAAATTATTTCATTCTTCCAAATAACATCATTCATAACTCCTTATGCTTAGACTGAACTGCTGGGTCACTGGAGCCTCACACGGGAGCCTTTCTTTTGTCCTTTGAGGACGTACCTGCCACTAAAAGAGCAAACAACAACGGGGTAAGCATAAAGCTTAGTGAGCTAGCACCACCTACATCTTACCACATAGCACGGACTATACCATAACAGGTACCAACACAATCAACATCATTCACATCAAGCATATCAATAATTATCAAACACATCAGACACCCGAATCTCATGAGATCGATATTTAATCGCCCGTCAGTTTGGACACGGGTCGGCCCCCACAACTCACGAAGGGCATGTGGTTTCCCTTTCTCCCGTCAGTTAGGACACGGGTCGGCCCCCACAACTCATCAAGGGCATGTGGTTTCCCTTTCTCCCGTCAGTTAGGACACAGGTCGGCCCCCACAACTCATCAAGGGCATGTGGATCCCTTTCACATACGCTATCATGCATACAATACATACCACACAATAAAATGTAAGTAAGTGTAACTCACCTGGATCGCAAAGATATCAAAAACACGAAACTCGCACGATCCCTCAAACCGAATCCTGTATTTGTAACAATTTACAACTATAAATTAGGACCCTCAAACAGTCCTAAAAGAAGCCTAAACAAGTCCCTAAGAAGTCCCATAAGCTACCTCGACCAAACGGTTTAAAACGGACTCAAAACGGAAGTCGCGGGTTGCGACTACCAACGAGAGTTTTTACCTACAACTCCAACTTCGACCGGAACCATCGAAATCAAGTTCATACAACATCCCATGATGATTATACACAATCACATGACATCAAGCTCGACTCATCACTTCCGAATAATGATCAATTGGCCATCATTCGCAATCCATAACCTTAATTCACAAACTCTATGTAACCAACTCAATCCAAACAATTAAAGGGGGTTTATAATCATACCTTATGAGTAATTATAACTCAGTACTTGATTCTCCATCGGTTGCCTTCGAGAATCGCACGCGCACAACACTTAAATCCTCAAAATACCGAAAACGACTTCCTGGAAAATCAGCCCACTTCTGCCATTTTCTGCTCCTTACTGGAGCCTCCGATGCTCGATCCCTCCAGTCAGATCGAAGAACTATGAGTCGTAAAGCTGCTGTCTAAATTTCGCGACGATCCAACGGTTAACGAGGGAGAACGAACCAATCTCCCACAGCCGCGCAATTCTGACGGGAATTCCGAAAATTTCCCTTTTCTCTCCTTTCTTGCTCTAGAACGGTTTTCATGATCAAAACAAGCCAAAATCAAGATTATGCACTAACTAGGGTTGATATCTAACGATTATATGCAACCAATTTGACCCAAAACACACCAATTGATGATTCTATTATCACCATTCTACACCAAACCCTAACCATGACTTCATCTTACTAAAACCTTCAATTGAACATCAATTACACACATAGGATTCATACCTTGGTTGTAGTCAACGTGATTTCTACAACAATTTCTCCATAACACCTTCAATTTGATCTCCTTGCTCTCCCGCTTCCAAATCGCCATCTCTCTCTCTCTGTATACGCTTCTCAGGGAAACTGAAAAGAGAGTGGGGTTTTCCCTTTCTTATCATAACCACACCCTCCCTTGCACTTTCACATATAACTCTTTAGACCCCGAACCTCCATAACACAATTAACTAAGTTAAACAACTAACCAAAACACTGTTAACTTAAAAAGTGAAAACGGGGTGTTACAACTCTCCCCCACTTATCAGGATTTCGTCTCCGAAATCGCCTGTGCTTGGAATAACTCTGAGTAGTTCCGTCTCATCTCATCATCCGGTTTCCACGTCTATTCCAAACATTTTCTATGGTCCCTTTGAACATTCCCTATCCCGATGTCCTTGTTTCTCAAAGACTTGGTCTTTCTTTCCAAGGTCAATTTTGATCCTTCCACATCGAACTCTAGGTCTAACCGTACTTTATCCGCATGGCTCTTTTGACGACCCTGATTAGTTTTCAGTAAATCACGATTCCACTGAGATACTCTCAGCCGCCTTCTGGATAATTTTATTACTGCCCAACTCACTCTGACCAACCTCTCCCCGGAAGATAAGAGTCATACATCTCCTCCCGCACAACTTCTCATAAGGAGGCATGCCGATGGTGGCATGAAAGCTGTTGTTATACAGGAACTCTGCCAACGATAGATACGTATCCCAACTTCCTCCAAACGTCCACACGAAAGCTCTTAACATGCACTTCCGAGTCTGTACCGTCCTCTCGCTCTACCCGTCAGTTTGTCCACTATCCCCATATAACATCATGATTTCTAAAAGTACACCCAACCTTGCAATCTATTTCTTCGTCGCATGCTCTTTCTTCCAACCGATAACTCTAACTCTAACTCTAACTCAACCTTCACTCTTAGACACATCTAACACTTTTCCACTTCCCTTTTTAACTCTGGTCACCAGTAATCCGACCTTACGTCTCTGATACTGGAACCTATACGCGGTCTCTGATACTGGAACCTATACCATCTGTAACAGCCCAGGTGACCGTGGTTCGATATTTTCCGCTTTGGAGACACAGGGCCCTAACTGGTCACCCCTACTCCCTCACGGTTTTGCTTTGAAGTTGCCCAGTTCAGGTCACAACCCAAAACACGTCTCACCAACCCATCGTTTTCTACGGATTACGATGATTTCACAACATAAACACATCTGCACACATAACCGCTCTCCGTTCCAAGAACGGAACTAATCCTGCCTTTTTCCCTATCAAGAACGATACTATCCTCTTGACCCTTATGGGTACAAGGTTGTCCGTAAGCACACAAAACATGTTATTCACATCCAACATAGCTATCTACCCTCTACTACCACGTACAACACAAACACACAATATAGTTCTTTACATCATCCATTTACTTCCCACGCTTCATCATAATACAACTAACACGTGGTAAGAAGTACCACAATAAACTGCCCTGTCCTCTATTTCCTCCGGTGAAGTCAACACCGGTGCTTCGCATAGCCCTCTTCTCAAGGTCTCGATCGCTGTTGTCTTCTCTTCTCCCCATACAACTGTTCCTTGCGTAAAGTCTCCAATACGTCTCGTAAGTGCTCCACACGCTCCTCTCTCGATCTCAAATAGATTAGTATCTCGTTTATGTATACGATCACTGACCTATCCAACATCAACCTGCAGACCCGATTCATCAGGTCTAATAAAGCTGTTGGTGCGTTCGTCAACCCGAATGGCATCACAATGAACCCGAAATGCCTATATCGAGTACGAAAGTCGTCTTGTGCACACCTTCTTCTCGAACCTTCAACTGGTGGTACCCTGAGCGAAGATCTATCTTCGAGAACCAAGCGGCTCCCTGAAGCTGATCGAATAGATCATTGATCCTCCACAGCGGGTATCTGTTCTCCACCGTGAGCTTGTTGAGCTCCCGGTAATCGATACACGTCCGCATCAATCCATTTTTTTCCACGAACATGATAGGGGCTCCCCAAGGTGAGGTGTTTGGGCAAATGAACCCCTTATCCAAACGCTCCTCTAACTTATTCGATAACTCTTGCATCTCCGGAGGTGCTAACCGATACGGAGCCTTGGCTACTGGTGCCGCCCCCGGGACCAAGTCGATCCAAAACTCCACTTGCCTCTCGAAAGGAATGCTAGGCAAGTCATCCGGGAATACATCCGGATATTCACTAACCACTGGCACGTCCGCAACCGTCTTCTTCTTTGCCTCGTCACGACTGTCGTCCACATACGCCGAGTAACTGCTGTCTCCATGAAGAATGTGCTTCCTGGCCTTAGCCAAGGTACACATCTTCGGTAGTCTCCTTTTTCCGTCTCCTTCGATAGTCAGTTCTCCCCCACTTAAAGTTTGACCTAAAGCTTCTCGCAATCAGTGAGAGCTCGGTTCTGATTTAACCAACCTATTTCAACTACCACTTATCCTTACACACTTCACTACACCAACGATACTCCTTGTCCGCTAGTTCTACTTCTAACGGACTCTCTAACTTACCCTATCACAGCGTCCAGCTCCGTCCTTGCTTCGTCTGTTGTCAACTGGTACACACGCCCCCGAGTCTTGGGGTATCACTCTTCTTCCTGGCTTCTCCAATTCTAACTCTCTAATTCATGTTGTCTCGTGCATCTGATGGAAGTCTATGCACCTCGCCATCATACAAACTCCCGAATCTCGGGCTTCTGGATCCTTGCATACCGATAAATCTTCATCCGCTCTTTGCCACATAATCTGGACAAAAGAGCGACTGCTTCCAAAAACAAGTCGATGATTTCATTCACTGACTCCATCGTCTGCGCCATCTATAAGGAGTCACTTATGAACCATTCCACCTCTGATATCCAGCGAGAGCTGGCTACGGGGTCCTCCTGCCCTCCAAAGTGCGGTGGTTGACACGCCGAGAAGTCTTTGTAGCTCGTCACCCTCATCTGTCCACCCTGCGATCCTCCCGATCCATTAGCCCTACTGGCTATAGCTGCCTCCACCCGACTATGGATCACCTTAGTCAGTTCTTGCTTCATTTGATCAAAAGATCCAGAAGCACATCATGAAGTACCTTTACAACTTTAGCCGCTATCATCTCTCTCAAATCAGGAATTTCCTGATCTTCGTTCTCGTCCGGTCTCTTGCCTTCACTCCTTGTTCTCACCATGCTGATCCGTAAAATATCATGCTTTAGATAACCAAATCTATCTCCCTTCCCATTCTATCAACTAGTCTGGTTCAACGACCCTTGCTTTATATGTCTCCTTACTAACATGCTTTTAGTGATCTATCTATTCTTTCAAGGACACACACGTAGGTCCTAACATGCTACTACCCCCAAGAACACAACTTTGTAGGTTCATAGAGCTCGTAACTATGTCAATTCCTAACATGCACAGTGTATTTGCAATGATATGGGCCCTTATATCATTGTAATTACACCCTACATGTCTAGCCTCGACACCATTACCAAAGCCCATAATCCTCCACATAGTTGTCATGCACCGTAATCATACATAAAGCTTTAATTGTTCATTTACCAGTTAAGTACATAACATACATCATGCTCTATACTCATAACCACATATCTACAAGCCAACATACGACATACATGCATACATACGTCCATAACAACTATCATGAGATACATGCACAAATTAAACTGCATAACATAGGTAATTCACATCACTAGTGCTCACTTATCACACATGCCATACATAAACATCATACATACGTGCATTTACTAACATAGTAACTCAGCATGCTTAACAAAGGTAAGGTTAGTGTGCTCACCCCCATTCTGATGCTCCGGTCCGCAGTTCAGTCTCACTATCCATTTCTCCGTAAAACATTCCATTTGGTTACTTTAAATTTTAAGAAAACGCGAGCATTTGGTTTAAGTTCAAGTACCCACCACTTGTGAATACTTGAATCTCTTAAACCTAGGCTCTGATACCAACTTGTAACACTCATATTCCAAAATACAACTTTTTTTTGCGAAGTAACCAACGATTTGACACAAGATAATTAGTTGCGGAAGCTTGTCCAAAAACCTTTCATTTAAAAACAACTCATACGTCATAAAGTTTAAGAAAAACATAGATCAAGTACTTGAGAATCATAAACATTGTTTAAACAAAATCCAACTAAAGTGTTTACATGTCAAAACCAAGAAATTATTTCATTCTTCCAAATAACATCATTCATAACTCCTTATGCTTAGACTGAACTGCTGGGTCACCGGAGCCTCACACGGGAGCCTTTCCTTTGTCCTTTGAGGACGTACCTACCACTAAAAGAGCAAACAACAACGGGGTAAGCATAAAGCTTAGTGAGCTAGCACCACCTACATCTTACCACATAGCACAGACTATACCATAACAGGTACCAACACAATCAACATCATTCACATCAAGCATATCAATAATTATCAAACACATCCGACACCCGACTCTCATGAGATCGATATTTAATTGCCCGTCAGTTTGGACACGGGTCGGCCCCCACAACTCACCAAGGGCATGTGGTTTCCCTTTCTCCCGTCAGTTAGGACACGGGTCGGCCCCCACAACTCATCAAGGGCATGTGGATCCCTTTCACATATGCTATCATGCATACAATACATACCACACAATAAAATGTTAGTAAGTGTAACTCACCTGGATCGCAAAGATATCAAAAACATGAAACTCGCACGATCCCTCAAACCGAATCCTGTATTTGTAACAATTTACAACTAAAATTAGGACCCTCAAATAGTCCTAAAAGAAGCCTAAACAAGTCCCTAAGAAGTCCCATAAGCTACCTCGACCAAACGGTTTAAAACGGACTCAAAACGGAAGTCGCGGGTTGCGACTACCAACGAGAGTTTTTACCTACAACTCAAATTTCGACCGAAACCATCGAAATCAAGTTCATACAACATCCCATGATGATTATACACAATCACATGACATCAAGCTCGACTCATCACTTCCGAATAATGATCAGTTGGCCATCGTTCGCAATCGATAACCTTAATTCACAAACTCTATGTAACCAACTCAATCCAAACAATTAAAGGGGGTTTATAATCATACCTTATGAGTAATTATAACTCAGTACTTGATTCTCCATCGGTTGCCTTCGAGAATCGCACGTGCACAACACTTAAATCCTCAAAATACCGAAAACGACTTCCTGGAAAATCAGCCCACTTCTGCCATTTGCTGCTCCTTACTGGAGCCTCCAATGCTCGATCCCTCCGGTCAGATCGAAGAACTATGAGTCGTGAAGCTGCTGTTCAAATTTCGCGACGATCTGACGGTTAACGAGGGAGAACGAGCCAATCTCCCACAGCCGCGCAATTCTGACGGGAATTCCGAAAATTTCCCTTTTCTCTCCTTTCTTGCTCTAGAACGGTTTTCATGATCAAAACAAGCCAAAATCAAGATTATGCACTAACTAGGGTTGATATCTAACGATTATATGCAACCAATTTGACCCAAAACACACCAATTGATGATTCTATTATCACCATTCTACACCAAACCCTAACCATGACTTCATCTTACTAAAACCTTCATAGGATTTCTATAACAATTGCTCCATAACACCTTCAATTTGATCTCCTTGCTCTCCCTCTTCCAAATCGCCATCTCTCTCTTTGTATACGCTTCTCAGGGAAACTGAAAAGAGAGTGGGGTTTTCCCTTTCTTATCATAACCACACCCTCCCTTGCACTTTCACATATAACACTTTAGACACCGAACCTCCATAACACAGTTAACTAAGTTAAATAACTAACCAAAACACTGTTAACTTAAAAAGTGAAAACGGGGTGTTACATATTGATGTATCAAAAAAGGATAAGTTGATGAATTAGTTTTTAGTGTGACAAGTTTTTACTTATTTGTGTAAAATGATCAAAAAAGGTAAAGGTGAAAACAAGAGAGATGAGAGTTCTATTTGTTTTTTTAAAATTAAAATGAAATTACTTTTTTCAAAAATGACTTATTTTCTTTTTTGAAAAAGTTATAAATAATTTTCTAATAAGCAATCCTAAACACTGGAAATGACTTAGGCTATGTTTGACAAACTAGCTGATAAGGTAGCTAATGATTGATAAGCTAGCTGGTAAATGATAAGTTAGTTGGTTACTAATAATCTAGCTGGTAGCTGATAAGCTAGCTTTTGAACAAAATATGTTTGGCAAAAACTAATCTCTAAATATGTAA
>CM058047.1:28344380-28474125 GCA_030169165.1 Centaurea solstitialis
AAAACATTTAAAGTATAGATATACAAAATCGAGGAGGTCATCTTCAAATTTAATGTTACAACAAACTTCAATAACTTCAACTTTGTGAAACTTCTTTTTTACAAATGCAACAATTACAACAATAGTCAACAAAACTCCATAAGCAATAATAACATTAGGGAAGCAAGGGGCCGCCTTCCAATTCAATGGGGATATTTTTTTGCTAATTTTGTAACATCTAAAAATATATTTTCTCTATATCTCTCGAAAAATAAATCAACCCCTAAAGCTGGTTAATGGCAACATCAATTAGCAATTTTTTATTATAAATGTTTAGTAATCAACATTGTTTATGGTTGTGGCTTTTAACTTCTCTGCCTAAGTATGATTCCATTCTCGAGTTCTTCAATCTCAACCTTTGTTCTTGCTTTCAAAGGGAATGATCAATCAATCACCAACACAATGATTCAACGATGTGCAAATGAATGTCTTTCATCGAAGAATGAACAATAGAAATAAGAAATTAACGTGTGAAAGAGAACAAAAAAGTGAATGATAATCAAACAAGATTGGGATGCAATCATCACATTAGGCATTGGAAAACAAAATCAATTGGAATAATTAAATTATGGAGATCAGTCATCAATTTACGGAAGGAATTTACAAAATTCTATCCCCTAATCGGGAATCAACAATCCGAGCCTTTTAATCGCTTACAGATTTTAATTTCTCAATTAGGATATTCAAAATCGAAGTTGGGCCGAAAATTTGCATTATGTTACTGGCTCAAGATTAAAATATGTATAAGTAAGATGGTTATGTATAATTAGTCCCGAAAATTCAAGGGCCCTAAAAATGTGAGGGCCATGTTCGAAGTATTCTGGCTAGGCCCTGTTAGGATTATGTGCGAGACAGTAACAGGGTTACCGTGTCCAATGTTATAAGACACTAGTAGGTCACACCGCTGCACACCAAAATGAGAACGTTTGGATTATGTGAGAAATAATTAATTGTTTATTAATTATTTAGAGAGAAAAAGGAATAAATAAATAATTAGTTAAATTATTTATTTGTAATTAATTAATCAGTTAGGATTAATAGATAATTATCTGAATTATATAATTAATCTATTTGATTAATTATAGAGATAATTATAAAAGAGTTATATATGGAATCAAACACTGCCAGGTTTATCCATATAAATAAAGGCTTAGGGATTTGATTATTCACTGATTTTTCAAATCATAAACTTATTCCCCAAGAAAGCTTTTCTCTCTCTCTCTCTCTCTCTCTCTCTCTCTCTCTCTACCAAAAACCGGCGCCAGTATCCAGGAGGTGAACGGGGTCGTTTTTCGGGATAATCCTCGGTGGTGGTCTAGCAACTCTCTCAACCGGTGTCAGTAGCGGTGTACCCCCTGCTTGCGTTTTGGATAACTTTTTCGCAAAAAGGTAAACACACCAAACACCCTTTATTGTATCTGTAAGGTTTAGGATTGGATCCATTCTTGGGAGTTCGAGGTTTTGTTTCCACTGCATGTATGTTTTGTAGCCTCAGATTCCCAATAGGCCCCGCCTTGGTGGGAATTCTATTCAATAAAATTGTTTTTATGATTTCTCAGCTTCTGTTACATGGTATAAAATGTTTAAAATCTCATACAAATCCCAAAACATGGTATCAAATGCATCCTAATATGACCGAATCCCAAATACTGTGAGAATGTGTGTGTCAATTTATCTCATTCAAAAAAAATATGACTTGGAAAACTTTCTTTCAAGAACATGTTCTTAGTTCTAGGAGAAAATATACATTTATGTTTTGTAGAAAAGTGTGTGCTTCCTTTAAAATCGCATTATTTGTTATAACCATATTTTTCATGCAAAATGATTATAAAGGTTATAGAAAAGTGTCTTTCCTTTAAAATCGTATTGTTTGTTATAACCATATTTTTCATGCAAAATGATTATAAAGGTTACCTTATATATACATATATAAACTTGAGATGTATTGTTTGTTATAACCATGTTTTTCATGCAAAATGATTATAAAGGTTGCCTTGTATATACATATATAGACTTGAGATGATGTGAGATTAAATAGAGAAAGAAAATGAAGAAAAAGAAAAATGGGGATCCATAAAGACCAAGAATAAAGGCCATTTAAAAATTGGGGAAAAAGGTTCTCATTTTGGGGGAAATGGGAATGGGTTCACCGGTATGTGAGGAAATTGTCAGTAACGAAAATAGGAATAATAGGATATCTCTGAAAGGCGTGAAACACTTTCAGATCGAATCAATTCGGTGGTTCTCCCGAATTATTCAATCGGATACAATTCAGAGAATATTACGAATTCTATGTATGTGTGTTTTTCGATTTCGTGAACCAGAAAGAAGAAAAACGATGACCAAATTCTTTTGTACGGGAAACTGCCAAAACGGCAGTTTTTATTGTTAAGAACCGCCAAAAACAAACTTTCGGGTCGGGTTTGAAAACGGGTCACTAAACAGCCAGGGGCCCAGCCAGGGGCTCTGCCCCTTGGACCTCGCCAGGGGCTGCCGCCCCTTGGACCCCGCTACCGGGGGCGCTGCCCCCGGACCCCCGTTCATTAGGGGCTTCGCCCCTAATATCATAATAAATTCAAGTAGGTGTGCACTCCGCACCGCCAAGCCTAAATGATGTTTATTATGATGAAATTGGTCAAACTAGTTAATCCAATTACACTAAAATATCCAACACGGTAGTGGAGGTGGCCATGGGTTCACCGACTGTGTATGTTTGTATTATTTACATGACAGGTTCCTACAGTTTAATGGATTTTATAGAAAAAAGAAAATTAAGAAAATTGGTAAAATGATCATGCTACCCCTTATTTAAGGGTTAATTTCATATATGCCCTTATTAAAACTTAAAATATCATATTTACCCAACCTAATTTATAAATATCAAATATGCCATTCTTAACCTATCAAAATGTCATATTTACCCAAATATCAATTTTTAATAATTTTAAATTAGATTTAATAATGAAAAAAAAGAATTAAATGACTATTATACCCCCTCTAATCCACATATATCATATATCTCCTTCTAACCTATACAACCTTCACTCCATTTATGGGACCTATTTCTTCAAAGATTTGATTCAAAAAAGCCATTTACAGGTTGTTCTTCAAAGATTGATTCAAAAAGCTTCCATTTTTGCTTAATCCTTATTCAAAAAAGTTCACCTCTTTTCCATTTTGTGAGCTCATAAGCTCATAATTCTTCCACATGAACCAATAAGTGTAAGTATTTTGTGCTATTCAAAAATGGTCAATCATTGATTAACTTATGGGAAATGAAGTTTTTATTGGTTAATTTGTATATATAATTGAAGTTTTGTTTGGTTAGTGTTTTGATTGACCATGAGATTGGCGATCAAAATTGTCTTCTGGGTTAGCAAAACATTAGGGATTTATAGCTTACTTTCTTTTATTCATAGCATATTTTTGTGGGTTTATTCAAATTCTTTGGTTTCATCTTCTTTTTTGGTTCATTTCTACACAAAATCATTGGATTTGGTTATTCTTTGAACTGGGGTTTTTGTTATGTCACTGAATTTCAGTTTGCACACCAAGTGTTCGATGAAATTCCTCAAAAAGTTTTGAGTGTTTCAATACTCTAATTTGTGGCTTTGTTTCTCGATTCATCGTAAAATTTCGATGATGGGAAGTCTCAAATCCTTGAATCAACTCTTGGAAGAAACATTCCTATAAATGGAGTGACAACGGTGGCGCGAGCGGTGGGTGGTGTACGGCGTTTTGAAAGGAGATGGATGGTGTACAACAATGTATGATTTTAGAAGTTAGGAAAGATAGATGATATTTATGGATTATAATTAAATGAGGTATAATAGTCATTTAACTACTTTTTATTACTAAATCTAATTTAAAATGATTAAAAATTAATAAAATTTGTTATTTGGGTACATATGATATTTTGATAGGTTAGGAAAGGCATATATGATATTTGTAGATTAAGTTGGTTAAATATGATATTGTTAGTTTTAATAAGGGCATAAATGAAATTAACCCCTTCTTTAATTGGGTTTAACGGAAAATTTTAACGGTTGTCGCTGAGAGGGACCAAAATCAAGCGAAAACGGATATGTCAGAAACGATATGCGACTTTCTTTAGTTTAGGGGTGAAAAATGTTAAAATTTACATAGTTCAAAGACCAAAAGTGAACTTTACATTAAATTATAAATTAGTTGGTGGAAACCACTTTAGAAAGAAGTGTGAAATATGAGTGACTTGCATTGATGTAGAGGTTTATTGCAAAGCTGATGTGGCAATTAGAAATATGAGTTGGCCTTGCATTGCATTGATGCAGTAGGTCTTAAGGGGTAAAAAGGGAAATTAACTTCAATCACATGAATCACACGCTTACCTTATTTGACTTAAAGTTGAAAATAAATTATCTTAAAAATTACCAATATTTTTATCAAATAAATTACATCAAAAAACAAGAATTATGGGCTCTTTGATATGACATCCATCTCAGTATAGTATTTTTCCGTTTTAATCATTTTTTACGTGAAATGTTATATATGTGTTATATTCATTATGAAATACTTATGTACGTTAAACTATATACAATAGCTCTTTACGGTATGTCTGTAACTCGACGTCACTTTCTTCGGTGTCGTAAGACACCGTTTTCTTCATCATCATAACAAACACCCATCGAGACCAATCAAGAATCCATCTAGACCAAGAAGAGACCTATCGGAATTTATCGAGAAAGTGCGTTAAACCTTATCCTACTATTTTCATTTTCCATTAAGAACATATTGATTGATTTATTATTTGTCTGCGTATGTAAAATCATAGCCTTGATATTTATCGAGACAATAACCCATTGAGACCAATCAAGAACACATCGATCAAGAACCCTTCGGGATCGATAAACACCAATCGAGAAACCATCAAAATTAATCAGGACTAATCAGGAACCCATTTATTGAGTTGGTATGTGGTTGGGTATTAAAATCATAATCGAGATGGATCAAGAAATCTATCGAGACGAATCGGGAACTCGCCGAGATTAATTGAGAAACCAACTGTCTTTCATTCCAAGGCCTAACTTGAATCCATGCGCTTCATATTCGCCAAAAGTTCGCTCCCAAAAATATATCCATCCCTGCCCCCTCAGTCAATCCTACGAGCCTGTCCTAGGCATAGAGGAACCACACCAATCCATCCCGAACTTAGTGGTTAAACTCTACTGCGATGACGCGAAGCATATATGGCCCTTCAATAATGTATCACGTTGGCAATTCTAACAATTTGGTTAATCGATACAAATTATGACCTCGATCTCGCAGAATAAAGAATACAAAAGAAAAGTAACGAGCGTTGATATTCACTTTGAATATTATCTATTATTCATAATGAAAAAAAAATCACATGTTTATTTGTTCATCATGAATGAGATAGTTTATTCATGAGGAATAAAAGACAATACCCACCATGAGTGAATATTCTTTTTTCGTCCCCAAAACAAGTAATATTCACTTTCAATATTATTTTATTATTTAGAATGAATACAATCACACGTTTCTTTATTCACCATGAATAAAATAGTTTATTCACCACGAATAAAAGGTAATATCCACCATGAGTGAATATTCCTTTTTAGTCCTGATAACTAGTAATATTCACTTTGAATATTATCTATGTTCAGAATGAATAAAATCACATGTTTCTTTATTCATCGGGAATGAAATAGTTTATTTACCATGAATAAAAGGCAATATCCACCATGAGTGAATATTCTTTTTTCAGTCATGACAACAAGTAATATTCACTTTGAATATTATCTATTATTTTGAATGGATAAAATCACACGTTTTTGTATTCACTATAAATGAAGTAGTTTATTCACCATGAATAAAAGACGGTACCCATCATGAATGAATATTTAGTTTTCAGTCCTGACAAGTAATATTCACTTTAAATGTTATCTATTATTCAGAATGAATTATATGTATATTATTCATGACAAATAATATGTATATTTGTAATTAATGTTGTAATGAAAATCTATATTAACGATGAATGTCATATTGATGTATAAATACTGAAGATTTGTTAAATACACGTGAAAATACATAACTATTCAAGGTGATTGTTATATTGAATAAATTATTCATGGAGAATATCAAACTACTATACGAATAATAAGAACTATTGTTAACACATAAACATGCATAAACATTCATAATGAATATAACACATATATAGCATTTCATGTAAAAACGATTAAAAGAGAAAAAAAATCAAGATGGATGTTATAGCATAGAGCACGAAATTCTCATTTTTTATGCAATTTATTTGATAAAAATATTAGTAATTTTTAAGATAGTTTAATTTGAAAATTAAGGTGGTAAAATATTAAATTAAAAATGACAATAAAAAATCAAATGAGATAGATGTGTATTCAACTTTCATTTTTTGTCCTTAATCAATTATCAATTAACCATACCATGTAACCATTGATTAGATTTTTAAGTTTTAATCAATGACTAAGATTTATTGTTACATTCATAATTAAATTTCAGTTTTTATATACACTCACTCTCTTTCTCTCTATATATATGGATTTTGGGCTTGTGGTTTGGGTTGTTTTTATGCAATTGGTCCCTTAAGTAAATAAAATAAAAAAATAAAAATAAAAAAAAAGATAGAAGAAAGAAAATGTCTTCAAGGTTAATGGAGAAATTGAATGACCATTAAAGTGAGAAACTCATTCATTACAAAATGACATACCATAAATCATCTAATAGAATAAATGAAACTTAAAGACAAATTTATAAGAACCACCAAAGGACAGGGGACCAAATGAAATTTTGTTTTACGTTAATTTTAATGTATATTTTATTTTTAACGAGTTAATTATATAAAACTGAAAACTTTGAACTGAAAGTTAACATAGAAATACTTACAAACATCTTAATTTATTAGAAAAACTATACGCTTATTGAATAACAAATTTTGTAGTAACATATAAATGCTTCTAGCATTTATAAATTATTGTTGAGTCAACCCGATAGAATTGAATATCTCACAAAAGAGAGGATACATCGTATATAATTGATTATTTAAGTTTCTTATCAATTGTTAGATGTTTTTCTTAGTTTTGACATTATTTTATTTTCTATTTTTGATAATTGATTGTATATCTAAACCCAAAAGCAATAGTCAATTTAAATAATACATTTTCTTTAACGTCAATTAACGCACACACCGACACACTTCATAATATGGGGACATTTAAGTGGGGTCATTCCAGTGTTGTGGCAGATTGGTTATCGCAAAGGGGGTTCATAGCGCCCTAACCAAGTTCGAACATTCCCATGCACATGCCTAGGGATATTTAAGTGGGGTCATATTTAGCCCCCAAAATTGCTGAGGATTAGTCGGCTTTGGCCGGACACCCTTCAAAAAAAAAAAGTTAATGCACACGCACGTTCCAGCGCTATCAGGCCTCCTTATGGGCAATCTCACTAATCCGCTGTGACCCGACCCAACCCATGGCTGAACCCGACCGACAGGTTTTAGGGGCCCTATGGACCAACCCGAACCGGTCTTGAACCCGGCCCCGAAGGACCGGATCCAGAGTCTGGATATCTCTGGAAAGTGTCTCCCGTGGGAATCAAACCCTGATAGTGTGGCATTCACCCCACACTCCCCCAAGGATGTTACCTATCCAACTGAGTTAACCCCCTTTGATTAATAGCTTTGTGAATATTACATTTTGACTAACCCCCTTTAAATATTACATTTTGATTAATAGCTTTGTCAATTTTTAAATTGATTTTAAAGTCGTTCTAAAATATTCTCATTATTGGTCAAGATATAAATCTTTTTTTCTTAATCTACCTGCAGAGATGGTAAGATGGTTTTAAAATACGATTGAGACATATTGTCAGAATCAGAAACATATATGATGTTCTTAAGGGTTTTAGGTAAGTTGCCGAAGCATTCACAGAGTTCTATCGGCACAAATCGAAAAGCAAAAAGCTTAAATGGATATACTTTTTGTGAATGAACACTATGTATAGTGAATTTGATCGAAAAAAACCACAAAGGTGAAAAACTAGGAACATACTATGTTTGGTAAATTTTACCAAACACAATGCGCATCCCGAAAGAGTAGATTTATTTGAGTTCTCTTGTTTTTTGATTTTTTTCCCATTAGATCTCTATGAATACTTTACACTATCTTGTTAATTGTGTCGTTATCACTGTGTAATAATGGACAGCGGACCAAATTAAGGTAAATAGCGGTGGTTAAAAATTGCTGAAAATTACGGTTCGGCTAATAGCGACACAATTGATCAATATTTGAGGTAAAACTACTGAATGCAATAGCAAATTAGCAATATTCTAGCTTAGGCCTTTCTTACACTATCTTGCTATTTTTTTTTTCCTTTTTCTTGGGTTTTCTTTTTGGTCTTCTTTTTCTGCATCGTTCGTCGTTCATGAATGATGACGCTCAACCCTTCACTACACCGACACCCCCTCTCCTTTTATTTTGATTTTTCTACTCCAGCCTTATTTAAGTTGATGTTTTGATGTTGTAACTATATTTTTAATGAATGTATATGATATGTTTATGTTTATGTATGCATAGTGTGTGTGTGTGTAGAATTCTAAGAAATATTATATGGACCGATATACCACCATTATAACCCTATTTCAAATATCGATGCTAACACTATTTTATATTGAACAGTATAGCTTCGACACAGTTCGCCTAACTCTTAAGAACATCAAGGTTCTATCTATTTGCAACAGTATATCTCAATCGATATTTTACAAGTAACCTTCCATGTCTTCAATAGACGATTTATATCTTGGCTAGCAACAAGAATTCAGAACGACGACTTTAAAGTAATCCCAAGATTTGAAATGACTATTGTTCTTGATGCACAATCGATTATTAGGACTAGAGAATAAAACCATGTAAAGACGAAGAAAAACATCAAACCACATTTTAACCACATGATTAAAAAAAAACTCAAATAACAATTACCATGATATCTTTCTCTTGTGAAATGTTCCACCCGATTAAACATATAAGTATTTGCCATGCTATTGTTGAAGCCAACCCGATCTATTATATTTTGACCCAATATCATAATTCTACCATTTTGACCCCAAGCCACACATTTTATAACCTTCACATAATATTTATAATAATTTTTCAAGATAAATTGTATAGAAAATAAACTATTAAACTTTACCATTTCGAATATATGATCAAAGTCGTCGAACATTTTTTTAGTAAATAAACTATTAAACATTTTTATTCTAAATCATTAAGTCGCTAAATATTTTTTATGAATAAATAAATTATCGAACTTTTTTAAATTGATTAGTTACAGTGCCAGAGAAACAACTTGTAAACGACTAAGATAATTTTAAGGTAAAAAAAAACCTTAAACCAGTTTTACGTTTCCAAACCTTGCGCTTTAAGCCCTTGCGCTCAATGTCATCTCTCCTATCGTGGACCCATCATTATCCATTCTCCATACCAGATATTGCCATCATTAGCCATTACCATCGATCTCCCTCTCTATGATCTGCTTTTTTTTGTCTTTCAATTCTCAAAATTTTACAACTTAATGAAATACGTATAAATGGATCAAAAAATGAGAATCAATAAACAAAAAAAACGACCAGAAATAAGAAGATTGTAGGCAAGGCCAATAGCGATGATAGGGAACAAATGACAATTGAGAGTCATGGCGTTGGATGCAAGGGCCTTGAATGACTGGCATTTACAAACGGTAAAATTGATTTAGATTTTTGTTTTACTCTAATTTGTCCCCTTTGATCTGTCCTAGCAGTTGCATTTGTGAGGTCTCGAGTTCAAGCCATAGGCACCACACCTTTGCCAATGGGATGGATACATGCGATAATTTACCTCTCCCCCATGATGACCGTGGGACCGGTGCGGTGGAGGTACCCAGAGGGTGGCACATACCCTTTACTCTAAAATCTTCCTACCCGATTAGAGATAACTTTTTTGGATTAAAATAATGTAGATAACCAATTTTCAAATGTTATGAAAAAGACGTTTATTTTAATATTTCATTAAAAAAAATCAAAAGTTTATCACCCAAAAAAAGAAAAAGAAAGTTTGTTAGGTTTTCTAAAATTTTCCTTAAATTGTGTTTATATTTTATTACACTATTTTTTTCCCATATGAAATGTTCCATACAGCTTTATTACACATAAAAGAAGAGGAGTTGAATAAATGCTTTCCACAAATTGATTACTCACTATATCAATCTTGTTTCAGGCTTAAGCAACCCCCATCAATTTCACCAATTTCCATGCTGCATAACAAGAACAAATTTTTAATAATCTAATCAAATAAAAGAAAATTAAACCTCGTTAAACAAATATAATAATAAATCGCCAAGACGCCAAGGTGTGGCGTAATGGTAAGTTCTTAAAGGGTGGTAGCTCTCACCAGGGTTCAAATCCATGCGTGCGCAATTGGTGATCACTGAGTATTAACCTCAGGGGAGCATGTCTTAGCTCTCGGTAAAAATTGTCAAGAACGTAGTCTGGGTAAAGCCCAGATGAACCTTCTATAAAGAAATTATAATAATAATAAAACTCTACGCAAAACATGTCAATTAAATTATAAGGTGGCATAAAACCTCTGGGGAGCATGTCTTAGCTCTCGATAAAAATTGTCAAGAACGTAGTCTGGGTAAAGCCCAGATGAACCTTCTATAAAGAAATTATAATAATAATAAAACTCTACGCAAAACATGTAAATTAAATTATAAGGTGGCATAATTTCTAGCTACCAAATGAATCAAATGACATTTGAAAGGTGATGGTATGAAACATGAACTTTGAGCTTTAATAGGGGGTGTGGGAGTTGTGTACATGGATTTTTTTATCAAAAGTTATACGTTATACCCTACCCGATGGCAGCAGGTAGGGCCCGACTTTCATCAGGGTCTTGCAGGAACACCACCACGGGCACAAGCCGGTAGAGGACAGCCCCCTGCAGGCTCAGCGGGTACCCGCAGTCTAGGGTACGCCCCCAGCGAGTTTCCACAACGGGTGCAGATGAGGGCTCCTAAGCCTAATGCTACCCTATTTATCTCTCTCTCTCTCTCTCTCTCTCTCTCTCTCTCTCTCTCTCTCTCCTCTCTCTCTTTCTCACTTAAAATATACATATATATATATATATATATTAAAATAAAAAGAAAAGATTAAGGATATGAGGGAAGTGAGGATAGCAATACTCCTATTGAGGGTAAGGTGAGGGTATGAAGGTAAAGCTGATGTGATAGTGAGGGCTTTGTAGGTAATGGTACCAATAGCCTAACATCTATCTTTTTAAGATCTCAAAAATAAAATTTAAAATTATGGTCTTGTTTTTATAATTGGTTTGCATATAATTTTTAACAAAATCAAATAAATAAAATTATTGAATGCTTAATTGATTTATATCATTTATGACTATTATATGATTAAAAAAAACTCATCAAACAACATTTTAGAGGTTATCCGGTTATTTTAACAGTTTTGTCCTATCCAACTTACAAAAAATAACTTAAATGATGATTTGATTCCAATCATACCAAATATAGATAGAACAAACATTTGATCTTATTCTTTTCAATTTCATCCTCTTTGCGTAACAAAGAATGTCTAAGTCAACAATGTCTAAGTCAACTGTAGTCGTTAAGGGCCATTTCTACTTCAGTTTTCTATTCGTGGCACGGGTGTACAAGTGAAGTAGTGAACGGTAAATTTGTTTTAAGGTTTGACTCGAGTTGGTTGACCCACCCTCTACGGTGTAGATCTATCCCTGCTTGTGCATATAACGGAAGTCAGATTTTTAACCGGTTCTTGTAAACAGGTGGGGATGGTAACTTTTAAGCATTTGGCATAAGCAAGACGAAGATTCGCAAGAGTTTACAGTCATTAAATAAATGAGAAGTCATAAAAGAAATTGAAAATGAGAGTTATAATAACCAGATACATACATGTGGATGGGGACCTCACTGTCATAAAGTCTCACACTGCAAATATTCAGTAATGGTTACAGCAAGCACTGCAACCCCTTATAACTACTATTAATCAATATGGCCAACAGAAGGGACATTAACAACAATGCCTAAACAACCTTTAAAATAAATAAATAATTTAAAAAAGAAAAAAGAAATGTAATTCCTAGGAACAGAAAACATCTCCAGCTACCTAAAAGATTCAGTTCATTTAAAAAAAAAGTAATAGAGAAGAGAATCTTACCAAGGCAAAGCAGGATCTTGATCTTGCAAGCAATCATCAGAAAAGTGTTGTTCATTTGAATTAATGGACCAATGTGGGAATTCTATGACTTCATCAAAAGGATTAAACCCGCCGTAATCATCTTTTTTATTCGGTCCGATTTCCATGGTCTTCAAGAACTCGAACCATCGAGCTGACATGACCAAATTGACCGAATCGTTCCACTCCATCTGGTGCTGCTCTCCTAAGGATCGAATCTCTTCCATCTCTTCATCATCCATGGCATGATGTAACGAGTTGGCCACCGCCACTTCCTCAGTGGCAACAGAAACCGTGGCCGAAGAGGAACTAGATGAGGATGAAGAAGATGCTAATGATGATGATGAAGAAAAAGAAGAATTCGACAAGGGATCATGGTAAATTAGGTTGGGGTTTCCAAGTTTTTAAAATCTTGAAAATTGAGATTCAAACCCAAGGTCTGATTAGGAAGTTTGATATTGAGATTTTGATGATAAACTGAGGGAGGAGGAGGAGGAGCAATTGTGGATATAGGTATCGGCCAGTTGTCATAAGGACCTGAATAATTGTTATTTGTTGCGGATTCTTGTCGTAATGGTTGATTATTGGGTGGTGCTTGTTGTTGCTTCATGGAAGCTCTATGAAACTTAAGTGCAGTGACAATCTCTTTTCTAGCCTCAGCCATATTGAGAAGCCTTTCTTGGTAAGGCCTAGTGGTATGTTGTCTCCTCCTAACTTGTTTCTTCTGTTGAGGTTTGGGTGAGGGTGAAGGTAGGGGTAGGGGTGATTCTTGTTGCATACTAATACTATTAGCATCGGGAAAGCAATCTCCATTGGTATTTAGAACTTTTGGCAATCGCCCGTCTTCTCCATTAACGGGAAGTTTAGTTCTTGCGGAAGTCAACTGTTTGACAAGGCTACGTATGTAAGCACCCGAGAGACGAGGCTCCTCTTTAACCTTATCAACTTTGTCGTCTTTTTCCATGCTAATCCTCCCTCGCTTTGAGCCTCTCATCCCTCTCTCTATCCCACCCCCACTGCTTTAGCTCTCTACAGCTAGAAATGGTTGGGATAAATTTGGTTTCCCTTTTGTGCAAGTAGAAGTAATGGATATGCAGTAGCACCAAAGCAGAGGTCAGCAGGTCTCATCAATGTTATAAATAGTCAGCCAGCAGTCTTTTTTTTTCATATTTTTCAATTAATTCTGTTTTTGGTGAGCAACTAGTAAGTTTACTCATTTTGAACTACATTTTCACACATCCAATTGGCACAATGCAAGGCAAAGTTTGCATACACAATAGTTCATTCTCCAATTCATGCAATGCATTCTCTCTAGGAGTAGAGCAACTATTTCCATTCAGAAAAGGAGGTTAGGTTAAAATTTGAAAACTTGGATATAAGTAAGCAATAGCAATACAAACAGAGGCAAGTATATGAATAACGTAAAACATCTCCCTAATCAGCTACCCTAGTCTTACGTCTCTTTATTTTCTTAAAACAAAAACTAAATAGTTTTGGATTTCTACCAATTTTGGCAAGTCACTTGGTTCTCGAATATTTTTCTATAAACAACTAAAGCCCTTCCTATCGAACTGTATTTACAAGTACTACCAAAATGTGTGACCGTAATTTCGTTTTCCTGTCCTATCAAAGTTGGGACCAAAAGTTAATAATCTAGAGTCATATGACATATTCTATCCCTTTCAAATTATTGCCACAGACAACAAAAGAAACAAGTGATAAACACAAGAATTTAGTAAAGGAGTTCAGTCAAAGAATGGTAACGATAAAAAAGATGCAGAAGATTTCACCTCATATGATAAAATTAGCTGTTTTTGTTGAATTTAAGGGTGGAAATCAGTTTTAATACAGTAGTACACTCTAACGTTATCACCAATCTTCAAGAACACACAAGCCCTTGTGCAAATAAATCATCAGAAGTTGCATTCTCTCGGCTATGTTAAACAAGGAAAGAATTAAAAAACTATTTTTTTGTAGAAAGTACATAAGCTAAACAATAGACCAATATGATAGTGTATGTATGTGTATAAGTAGAAAGTACATAGCATCTTTTCTTGTCACAAATTAACATAAAACTTACACAACACTCTATACAATATATTAACATGTAATTAGTAAGATATTTTCGGTTAACATGAAATGTCATTAAAAATTACAACGTAAACAAAATATATATCTAAATAAAGATTAGTGTAGTATGTGTATAAGTAGAAAGCACATAGCATCTTTTCTTGTCACAAATTAACATAAAACTTACACAACACTAGATGCAATATATTAACATGTAATTAGTAAGATATTTTCAGTTAACACGAAATGCCATTAAAAATTACAACGTAAACAAAATCTATATCTAAATAAAGATAGAATACATTTTTTTGCATTGGATACAAATGGATCCAAATTAAGATATGATAATTTCAATATATTTTTAGATATGTCATCATATATCTCAAACCAAATAAATAACACAATCTTTTTTAATAATATTATGTAGATAATAACATAATATATATTTTATGTTATTATCTACATGATATTATTAAAAAAGATTGTGTTATATTTGATTTGAGAAATACAATGACATATCAAAATATAAATTGAAATTGTCATATCTTAATTTGGATCCATTTGTATCAAATGCAAATAAAAATGTATTCTATCTTTATTTAGATATAGATTTTGTTTAGGTTGTAATTTTTAATGACATTTCATGTTGAATGAAAATATCTTACTAATTACATGTTAATATGTTGTATAGAGTATTGCATTCTCTCGGCTGTGTGTGTTTTGTAAGTATATAAGTAGGATATGTAATTATGTATGTATGTATGTATGTGTATACAGATATGGCAATTAATAAACATGCTGCCCTGTTTAAAAAATAGACCAATATGATTAGTGTCAACTGTTAAAGCAGAGAAGCTGACCTTTTTCTAAGGACACAAAATACTAAAGACAGAATTGCTCCATACCCATCCTCTCTATCAAGTCAATTTACTTATTCTTGCTATTTTTCTTTTCTTTTATAAGTTTCTTTTTGGATGTTTAAATTTCCACAACAAATGGAGGGTGACTGAGACATGGATTGTTAGTCTTTTCACCGCGTCTAGTCAATAATGATGGTGAAAGAATTTTTGAAAAAAAAAAAATCGCCAAGACAAATAGTGCATAAATTCAAAGTTTCTTCAAGAAGTTGAAGACTAGCATCTAGTAAAGTACTGAAATCTATCTGGACAATTAAAGAACGGAGGCTAAAGTCATGGTTTATTGCATAGATGTATCAATGAAGCATATACCGGAGATCATATAAAAACAACAAAATCAATCAATCAACATATAAATAAATGAAGGCATCGGGAACTGAAAACAATAGCCATAATAATAAAAAAGGAAATGATATACGGATGGATTAGATGTGAAGTCGTGTCCAGATTTCTGTACGTACACACTTATATTAGTTAATATAGCCCATGTGTAGAACCAAAAAACACATGTTTATAAGCTGTATAAACATGTTCTTTTATGCATCTATGTATATGGCAGACTGTAACTGAAGACTGATTGCCCTTTCTTTTGGGCGGCCGAAGCAGGAATGCTGAAAGTAGTTTTCTTTATTTTATTTATTTTATTAGTGCACGACCATGATAATCGTTTTTAGAGAAGCAGAATAGCACACTAGAAGCACCCAATAGAAAGACACTTGAATATGCTATTGGTTGATTATATGAGTTAATCTCACTGCCCCTTTCACTACTAAATGCATTGGTTAAGTTAACTATGTTGATATGCAAAAGCATTGGTTATTATTTTTTTCTTAATGGGTAGCAAAAGAAAGAAACAAAAAAGAAAAACTGTGGTTTACCTGAAAAAGTAAAGAAAATACAAGATAAAACACAAACTAATGAAGAAGTAAAAACCAATAGTGAACCCCCCACCATTTAGCATACACTACTATCTATAGCAAAAATGAACGAATAAATAACTTCAAGACTGAACCAAAATTAACTATAATCTTACCATGCATATGAGAACACGTAACTAAGGAGCCGTTTACTAAACACTTACCCGGGTAAGTACTTACCAAGTCATATTACCTACCGGATGCATATGGCAAGGACCAAGAATCTTACCTGAGTAAGACCGAAAGCAAGGATGTGAGTCTTACCCCGGTAAGTGAGGGTCGTTGTCTCTTACCATGGTTAGCACTTACCGGGTAAATTGTTGCATACAGTACAGTTTTTGTGGACTAAAATCTTACCCGGTAAGTTAGTGATAGTGTTAGATTTTGTTGGTAAACACTTACACGGGTAAGCGTTTGGTAAACGGGGCCTAAGTCTCAATTCATCAAAATAATTATTTGTAGATAGTACTAAGGGGCTTTTTGGTTGGTTTTTTATAAGTCTTGTATGGATGAAGTTATCTATGATTATCTATTTGTATAGATTGGGAAGGTTTTTGTTTTAGACGGTTTTTTCATAGATGGGAGAAGCATTTTTTTTTTTAATTTGGAAAGGTAGATTTAGTAAAAATTGGATTTTTGCATAAAGCTCCCCCTAGAAGCTTACTGAATAAGCTACTTTGTATATCATTAAGCCACTACCAAACAATCATATATAGCTGACCGAATAAGTTGCGAGTCCCATTAAGCTGCTAACAAACAGGCACTAAGGCTTGGTATGGTTTATTAGTTTAATAGCAAACAAGCACTGAGGCACATAGGAAATGTGGCAACACAAGTTCCCAAGCACCCCTATCTTACCACATTTTCTTAACTGAACAATTCAATATGAAAATTGAATAAATCCAGAGGTCTATCTTGGTATGGCTTGATATTATGTGTCTTTTCTCCTATTTTTTATTCATATCCTAAAAATTCAATAGATTGACACAAAAGGTTGGCATGTAAGAGGCTTGATCTTACATGATGTACATAAAGTCATAAAGCACACCACATTTCTTTTCTGTTTCTAGAGGTTTAGCTCCTATCCATTGCAGCTTTCTCTACTTAGATCCGTACAAGAAATAACACAAAACCATCTCCTTATAAAGCGCCTTCAGAGTGCAGCTCACAACCTAAGGGTTACCAAATCAAACGAACTAAGTAGATCCCACACAGATAGGGTTTTGGGGCAGGATGTACGCATGCCTTTCCTCTACCCAAGGTGTAAAGAGGCCGATGGCCCCCGACTTACAAAACGAAAAATGCCATTATGAAAAGAGCAGCAGAAACATGAGACGAACACAAGATAGAAGGAAACATAAAGCGGTAAAACTAGGACCGTTTGGTAGCAGCTTAATGAGCTTAACGAGACTCGCAACTTATTTATCTGTTATGGATGACTGTTTGGTAGTGGCTTAATGCTATAAGGAGTGGCTTATTCAAGAAGCTTCTAGAGGGGAGCTTTATGCAGAAAGCCAAGTTTTTCCACCAAACCTGTCACTTCCAAAGGAAATAACATGTTTTTCCATCTATGAAAAACTCTCCCCAACAAAAACCTTCCGGATCTATACATACATATTAATCCACATAGACAACTTTATCCATACAGGACTTAATGGAAAACCAACCAAAGCCCAAAACGGGCATGAAAGATTAAGAAATCTAAGATCAACATAAATAAGACAGCTCTGTCTAACGTACGGATCTAATAACCTAAGGATTATCAAGACTAAACTGGTACTACACTGATATGGGTCCAAATGCCACTTGATTTCAACACCTCACCCTTCTTTTTACCGATAAGGAGAAAAGTGGTGATGCCAAATTACGCGAAAGTTTGTATAGTTGGACTCCTATATGCAAAAATTAACAAACCAAACCCCTTTAAAAAATCATAGAATCCTTTATTTGATGAAAAGATAGATATCACCACACCAAACCCCTTATGAACTCTATTTCAAATTAATCTTCATAAAGTAAGGTTGGTTGACGGCCTTTTAGGAAACCTTTTGTTTGACAGCAATTAGAAGAAGCAAAAGACCACATGCACAAAAACACAAACACTTTGGGTGCACAGAAATTGAAGCAAAGTGTGGGATATTATAATTGTATGTTCACATGATGACATGAATCCAATAGATTATACTATCCAACTTTCAATTTCAAAAGACAGAAGATATAAACATAGATATATAGAATGAAATGAAATGAATAAAAAAAAACAATAAATGCTGATGGTGATATCCATATCACATGTGAGCACAAGAAATCAAGAAAAATAAATAAATAAACATAGAAATATGATGATAAAAAAAACAATAATGGATAATACAATGAATAATGAAAAGGATTCTGGATGAGAGAGACAGGCCTGAGTATATGGATAAACATCAAAGGGGCAGAAGAGCAGTGAATTGGCTTGTTTCATATATAGAGAACCAATCGCAAAATCTGTCTGAATTTTCTCAAATAAAAATTGATCATTCTTCTTCCACCAGATCCATCATCTAAAATCAATTCTCTCATCATCAGTCATCTCTAGGAAGGATTCCGTTCACAAACAGATCAAAACCCTAGTCTACGACCTGCTTCCTAAAAAAAGAAGAGTAGAGAAAGGAGAGAGAGGGTAGGGTGGGGTGAGGTAGTCATACAATTCGACAAGGGCATGCCGATTTCTCTCCATGCCAATCAACCACGGCGGTGTTTCCGGTTTGCTGACGGGTTGACGCTTCCATTGCGGATGGTCTTAAGGTTGTCTTTAACAAAAATAAGCTAGCTTACAAGCTAGTCTATCCAAAACATGTATCATAAGCCGGCTATTTGAAACGCTACTTTGATTAATTTTTTAAGAGTTTTTTGTAGCTTTTTCTGATTAAACATTTGTTAATATTGGTTATTAAATTCAAATATACCTTTAGTCATTTACATACCTATAGTCTTATAAGCTTTTTTATATTTAACATAATTTATTCATAAGCTAGCTTATCAGCTAGTTTATGAAACATACCCTAAATTGTCATTAATTATTACTCGGTGTGACCAAATATTTTGATCCAAGTTATTAAGTCAAGTTAGAATCCTTGTGAAATTATTTTATTTAATACTATAATTGTATGCGAAAGTTG
Organism: Centaurea solstitialis; assembly: GCA_030169165.1. NCBI lineage: Eukaryota > Viridiplantae > Streptophyta > Magnoliopsida > Asterales > Asteraceae > Centaurea > Centaurea solstitialis. Next base: position 28,363,774 of record CM058047.1, read on the forward strand.
GAGGATGTTTTGGAGGGCTTTTTAAACTTCAAAACATTTTGGGTAACGTCTTTATAACTAGAATCGTTTTGAAACTGTCGGTTTTGGTTCATAAATTACAGAACTGGTCGAGATTGGTTTCGGTTCTCATTTTTGTGGACCTACTAGCCATCGGGTGTCTACCAGAACCGATTACGCTATATATATTTTAATAAAATAAATTTTTTATATATATGCTTATAATATTTAATAGACTAAATTTGAAATTATTACCTTACCATTTACGTTAGACACTTGCACATGTACGCTTTTTTCACTCAAATTATTTATTCTCTTTTTTTGATATCATGTTTAACGTTTCAAGTTGTGTTTTTTTCTTATTTTCATTTCAAAAATTGGTCGTAACTATTTATATAATTAATAGCTTTTAGTTTTTATCAGATAAGTTTTCATTGTTTTAGTATATTTTTTTGGTTATATTGTGATTATGCAATAACTAATAATTACTTTTTTATAATATAAAATGATTAAAAAAATTTAGACATGGGCACTCGGTTGGGAAATTGGAACCGGTGGTTCCAGGATCGGTTCCCAAATATGAAGAACCGATGCAAATGGTTCCGGTTCCTTCATTCTAGGAACTGTCGGTTCTGGTTTCGGGACCGGTTTCATGAATTTTGGTCGGATACCCGCCTTTGCTCACCCTAGTCAAAAGTGCTTATTGACTTATAGTGATTGCAAAATGATTTTTTTAAAAGTCAATAAGTTAAGAAGTGTTTGCATTAAAAAGTGACGTTACGTGAGAGGGAAAAGCCAAAAACCAAAAGACAAATAAAAAAGTCACACTCTCCTTGCTTTTCAATAACAGATTTTCCATTTTATCCAAAAACTATTTTGAAAACTGTTTTTCAAGTTTTCAAACACTATTTTAACCTTTTTTTTTGAAAACCCAATAAGTCAATGAGTACTTTTGAAACACACTTCCAAACACTATCTTGGTGTGAGAAGTTTAGGCATTTGAGAAGTATATTTTAACATTACTTGTAAGGTGTGTTTGGTACGCAGGACATTTTCATCGTTTCAGGGTTTTCTCGTATCGTTGATATTACTTTAGACTTCTATGATTGAGTAAATGATTGAAAATTATAAATCTCATAAGTGATCAACGAATATTTCTTATCAAGATCTTCAGCTCGTTCGATACTCTTGTTGAGTTTGCTTGCTTTTTTCTCTAGAGTTTCTCCAAGTGTGGCAACCACATTACTGAATCTATAAGTCGTAAGATCTACTCAACGTTCACTCTTCCTATCACATCCATATGAAGTTTCTTCTAATTGTTAGTTGTTATCACATCTTCAGATTCTTCATACATGTGTTATTCTTGATCAGTGCCGTCCCTGGGGAGGGCGGGCTAGGCGTACGCGCAGGGCCCAAAAATAATAGAGGCCCAAAATTTTCTAAAATATTGTGTTACTAAAAAAGTTACTAAATAAAATACATAAGTTTTGTTAGCATCTAAAGGATTAAAGACTTATATTATTTTTTTTATATTAAGAGCTCAAACATATATTATTTAATTAAATTTAAAAATAAAATGTGTAAAATGCTAATTGATTGTTCATTCAATGTATCACTTATTATAGTTTCTATAAGTTTTTATCTAGTACCAAAGTCTATAATTATTTTCATAGAAAACCTTGATATATTCTCCACCATCCATCTCCTATTTACCCTTGATTATTCAATCCATATGAATTCTATATTTGTATTTAGATATAGTTAGATTTCATGTTATTAATTAAGAAAACTCAAAAAATTTACCAACTTTATAAGAGGGTCTAACTTTTATTTATATTTAAGATTTTGAAACTATCATTATTTTTTCTTGCATTATTGATTTCTTATTACTGAATATTAATTTAAAAAACACTTATATTTATAAAACAAGATAGAGTGTAATTGATTTACCAATTTATTTATATTGATATTGTGTCTAAGAATATTTCGAAAAATAGTTTTACATGAATTATTAGTATAACTATTTCTTAAAGGGTTCAGTTCACCAGAGTGTATCCAACTTGTCACCAAAAGTTATTGTATGGTCATCCTTAACCGTACAGGTCATACCCTTCATATATGCTATCACATCAGTTGTCACATCAGCTTTCCACTATCTTACCACTACCCTACCAAAACCATACCTTTCCATCCTTAACCGTACCCCTCATACCCCTCATTTTATTTTTTAAATACTAAAAAATATTAAAATAATTTACTTTAAATTAAAAAACCAAACTTTAAATTAAAAATAAATTTAAATTACATTAAAATTAAAATTAAAAAATACAATAATTAAAATTAAAATTAAAATTACATTAAAATTAAAACTAAAAAAATACAATAAACTTAGTTATTGGCGTTCACCATAGAGTCTCACACGTGTTGAGATAAATCATCGTGAAGGTTGGCTGCTTCTCTCGATTTTTTACTAGGCCAACGTTCCTTGCTCGGTCTTGTTCGGAGATATTTGTTTCAATATCTTCCGGTAAAACCTCCGCTGGATCATAAGGATAATGTGAAAATCATTCGTCTTCACGAATCATGTTGTGTAAAATTATACACGTGTACATGATTTCTTGTAATTTTCTTTGTGACCATACCAGCGCCGGTCTTTTTACAACGTGCCATTTATCTTTAAGCATCACGAATGTCCGTTCGATGTCTTTCCTAGCCGATTCTTGACGTTTCTTGAACTCGACCCGTCTCTCGTCCGATGGGTACCTAAATGCTTTGACGAAAGTCGTCCACTCCAGATATATCTCGTCGGCGAGATAATACTCATGTTTGTAGTGTGTGCCATTCACTACAAACGAACTATCGGGGGCTTTATCTTCGAATAAATCGTTGAAACCTGTAACACCCTAAAAATCAGGGCGAACAAAAACTTTTTAATTGCACAAAAGGTGGTATACAATGTACGCCAAGGCGTGAGCTCATCCCAAAAGCAGGGGTATAAATAATGTACAATTAATTACAATGTTTGTAATCAAAGGAGAAATGCAATAACCAAACTAGTCTAGTTCTGTCTAAGAAGAAGACTACAAAAGGGTTATCGCTCTACGGTAAGTCTCGCGGTCATAGCAGACTGGTATCTCCGATATTCCCCCAAGCTCACTCTACGCCCGAGGCCTACTTGGGGACAATGTCCCGAGTACCTGAGAGACACATCGACACCAAGCAAGTGTTAGGCTAAAGGAGCCTAGTGAGTTGTACAATTAATATCATGCGCATAGGATATATAAAGACATGCGAGTTATACACGATTATACTAGCAATATAATTAGCATATTAAACCGGTTCATTATTATCTTTGGAAACAATGGGAGCGACCCATTTCCCCCAACCAATACCCCGACATTCTTTACTTCCAAACACCTCGTGTCCCGAATTTAGCATGGCAACATCATCCGAGGCCCGCGCCCAAGGAGCAACCCGAGGGCCGGCGACATAGGTACAAACCCCAAGACTGTTTGGTGTGGAAATATTGCGTTGGTTCGTCCGTGTTATTATCATATAGGATCGTGGTACGGAATTTAGCATCGCGTCACGTCCATGTCATTTCCACTTAAGACCTAGATACTGAATTTAGCATAGCATCTAGTCCATATCAAACACATACGAAACCTCGACACTGAATTTAGCATAGCATCATTACAGAGGTGTGTATCGAGGGTCCCAAGCCCCTTTTCATCATTTAGTGTAAGTCACGTTTCGGATAACCGTTCCATTTTACAAAACCCAATGTCATGTATCATTTGGTGCTTTTCGTATAATTACATTTCTCATACAACCCGTAGGTTTAGCACATAACGAAGTAGCATACGATATATTCATCTCATATAAGGAACAATACTATCCAAATTATTCCTACGAGCATACACTTCATACATATCACGAATATCCTCAACTAGACATGATAAATAACTCATACTACGTTCACATTCAATCACAAAGTCAAGCAAGGCATGGAAGTCATCAAAATGATGTGCTCTCAGTTTTAACAACTCACCTTAGGGTTTTGTGATAAAACCCCCAAATCCCAAGATTAGGTCAAATAACGAGCACAACCTAAATCAAGTAAATCGAACCCTAAGTTAGTTCATAACCCCCATTATACGTATAGATCCGACCCACAAAGGTTTATTTGAAGCTTACCGAGTGAGATCCAAGCTAGAACCCTAAATCTTGAGCTTCCCTCTTTTCGAGCAACAATGGTGGAGAAGGGATGAGTGAAGAAGATGAAGTGGGTGAAATGTGGTTTCCACCCGAGCTAGCTCCAAGTATGGATTCAACTTTAAGATCTTGTAGGGTCTTGGATTTGGAGAAAGAAGAGAGAAAAATCAGGATAAATGGGTGAGAAATGAAGGAGTGGTGGCCAAATGAAGTTAAGAAGGGTTAAAAACCCGTTTTCTGAAATTGACAGCAGCCTAGCGATCGCTAGGCTTGAGGGCTAGCGATCGCTAGCTTGGTTCAGTCCAGGTCGAGAGCACGATCGCGAGCTAAAACAGCAACCTTGAGTTTCATGCCTAGCGATCGCTAGGGTAATGGCTAGCGATCGCTAGCACCTGATCAGTTTTGGGTTCGATTTTGTTTCGGCCATAACTTCTTCGTTATAGCTCCGTTTTCGATTCCGAAAGAACCGTTGGACTCGTAATTGAATTTCCTACATATTAGACCATAAAATGCATAATTTGATCTAAAATTCTAAATTCCATATTTCATTAAAGAGTCGATATTACACCGAAATAACGGGTGTTACAAAACCCGGTGATTGGTTTACAATGATTATGTCGTTCGTCGCACCCGGAACCCCGAAGAATGCGTGCCAGATCCATTGATCTTGCGATGCGACCGCTTCTAGAATTACCGTCGGTCCAAAATGATCGCCTCTATGGAATTGACCCCTCCATGCAAGGGGGACAATTTTTCCAGTCCCAATGCATACAATCCATGCTACCAAGCATGACGGGGTAAATTGTGTGTTTGTACGTGCAATGCGTATATAGCCTGAATATCGTTAGCAGTTGGCTTGCGTAAATATTGTCCCATATAGAGGTGAATGATGCATTTGCAAAAATTCTCAAGGCAATCCCTTGACGTCGTTTCGCTCATCCTCAAGTATTCGTCGGTAGCATCCGCAGCAGACCCGTACGCCAATTGTCGGATAGCGGATGTACACTTTTGAAGCAGAGAAAACCCCTTCACGCCTCTTGCATCCCAATGTTGCTTGAAATAATCAAGCTCTCTTTCAAGATCGGCCACTATCCTTAAGAATAGTCGACGACTCATACGAAACCGCCGACTAAAGTCGTCGTCGTCGTACACCGGGTTATCAGAAAAGTAGTTGGTGACAAGTTTATCGTGTCCCTCTTCCCGACCTCTATCTTTAGTCAGCCCTCTCGGTCTTTTGTTAAACGGTTCTGCATCCTCGTTTTGCATAAGGTGGTTTTCGACAAATTCACTAACCAACTCCATCGCTTTAATGTTGTTCATAACAATCTGGTTTACGACGAGATCTATATCATCGTTATCAGAATCCGACATTTTTTGGAGAATAAGAGGAGGATAAGAGGTGAATAAGAGGAAGTGTAAGATGAGAATGAGATAAAAAAGGTTGAGATAGAGATGTATATATATAGATAAATGAAAAAAATTAAAAAACTAGTCGTTACTAGCCGTTGGGGGGGTGGGGGTGGCGTTGTTTTTTGCCCGGTGTGGGCGTACCGAGGCCGTTGGGTACCGACCGCCTACCGATCACCCGCGGCGGTGTTACCGCTGGTTCCGGTGGCGGTACCGGCCCCCCACCGAAGGCGTTAAGGATGGCCTATGTATTGGACTTAAAAAATTACCTTCTGACGTATCAAACTTTTAAAAAGTTTCCATTGTATGTATCCAACCTGTTATAACAGTTTACCGCTGATGTGGCACCGATTTTAATGATGTGGATGTTGACTGGAAGCTGACTTGTAATTTTTTGTTATTTAAAAACAATTAAAAAAACATAAAAAAACCCAATTTAGGATTCTTGGTGGAGAATGTTCATCGACCAAAACCAGACAAGAAGAAAGGGAGATCTCCACCGCGGTTGCCGTCACCAGACCACCGTCACCTAACCACCATCACCTAACCACCGCCACCACCAACGTCTCACTGCCGGAAGCCTGGAACACCATCGCCACAATCACCATCGTTGCCACTGTCGCCAGCATCACCACCATCACCATCGATCTGGGTTTTCACCGTCGCCACCATCACCGTCGATCTAGTTTTCAACCGTCGCCACAGTCGCCACTATCCCCACCGTCGCCACCATCGATCTGGTATATTTCGATTTTAGGGTTCTTGATTTAGGGTCCAGATCTGTTAGGGCTCGATTTTTTGTTAGGGTGATTTGCTCTGTTTGTTAGGATTTTATTTCTCCAAATCTGTTAGGCTTCTGCTTCTGATTCTGCTTCGATTTATTGAGTTAGGGTTCGATTTGAATCTGAATTTCTAGGTTAGGGTTAGGGTTCGAAATGGTATTGATTTTGATTTGTAACAGATGTTTTGTTTTGATTTCTATCAAATGTTCGAAATGATCGATTTGTTTGGTTTTGATTTTTGTTTTCTTTCATTTTAATTTGTGTGATTTTGAATGCTTCTGGTTATGTTCATCATCATTTTGACGTTTTTGGTTTAAAATTTTTATCATCTTCTTGTTTTCTGGGTTGCATCATCATGTTTTTGGTTTATAAGTTTCATCATCATCTTCATCTTTTGCCCGATTTCCTCATGCCTTAATTTTTTTCAAATACAGTACAAAGATCCTTCATATAAAAGAAACTAGTGGCCCGCACCGCGCGTTGCGTGGTGTTTAGAAAATAACATAAAATATTGTTTATTAGTTATATTTAATAAGTTCCATTCGTTTATTCTATGTAAAATACGTCTTTGTTTATATGATATACATTTTGGATTAGATATACTCTACCATCAATCATCCTATCAATTATGTACTTTGTGTTATTTTTGGCATAACTGAATGATATTGTCTAAATAAATCAATGACAAATGACAATAAACATGTTTGTGTTTGAGTGATTATATACTTGATATAGATTGGATTAGCTTATAGATTACTACTAAATGGAATACTATTCGATCACGAAAATAAGAATAACATTGAAACTGTAAGTAGTGATTTGAAAGACTTAAAAAACGAAATGAAACTATATGGCATAAAGTCCACTTTCAATAATCCAACTGAATACCAATGTGCAACTTGCATTATAATTTAACTTCAATGTTCTGCATCTGAAAGCAAAAATATTGATTGTATGTTATTTCGGCACCGCGGTTTGCACGGTGGTATTATTTTTTATTTTAAAAAGTATTGTTAAGCTTAAATAAAATATTGAAGTTAATTTGGCCGATAATCATGTATTAGGTATTAAAAATAATGAGTATCAATATTCAATTTTATATGAATCCACCTTATCATCCTTAATTTGTTTTTCATTATATATAATTAATAAGTTATAACTAAAACTTAGAAAACAAATATATGATTCCGTCGATTATAATCATGACGTTTATTATGCAAATTGTTTTGTGAGAAAGATTTCATACAAATGTGACGTTCTCTTACCTACTTTTGTATAATTGCGAGATATTTTTTTATTTTGTTTATAATTATTGTAATGTACTCGTTTTGCAACTTTATGGAAAAAAAAACTTCTTGAAACCCCTTTTTGACATGTTTGAGTTTTTTCGATCTTTTTATGATTGTTTCATTATATTTTGGTTAGTCCATAAAATTCATGAAAAGAAGACGGTTTTATTAAATTTATGTAAATAAAATTATTATATTTATTCAAATTTAACTTACATATTTAGTTTGATTTAATCTAAATTAATAACAGAGTATGAAATCCTTTATACATGTTAATCTTTGTAATAAGGTGTTTTTTTATTTAATATATTGATTCTTCTGATTCAGGTTTTATATATTGTTTTCATAGTTTTTTTATGCATATTATTATATTGACTCTATTTTTATTATATATTATTATAGTAGTTTTATATTTTATGTAATAATTTTAATTATATAGATATTGATTTACTTTAATTATGTTTTTGAGCTATACTAAAGATAATAAATATATCATATATTTAGAAGACTATCTTTTTATTAATTAGGGTAACATTTAAATTGATTGGTCATTTTTATTAGTTTTATATATTGATTTCAGTTTTTTATATTAATTTTAATAATTAAGTGATATATATATATAGACTCTTTCTCTCTCTCTCTCTCTCCTCTCCAAATATATATATATATATATATCTTTTAACAATTGTTGCAATCAATTTTCATATTCATTTGCTTATTTATATTAATTATAGCAAATTTATTATTATAATATTACTAAGTAAATATAAATTACATGTAATAATACTTAAGTGTCGTGTAAATAACAAAAATACTTATTCTAATAGTATTTTAAATAATTAGTAAAACAAAAACTTTGAAAGATATAAAAGACTGAGATTAAAAAAAGAACTTTAAATCTCAATCAAAGTCTAAAAGAATGTATATCCGGATTAATATTTTTGAAATAAAAATAACCATCAAAGATTACTTGTTAAAGTTATATTATATATGTTATCATCTTATTTCGTTGCTAAGAACACACCTTCAGTTCTGTTGGTAAAAACTTATGAAACACATAGAAGAAGGAAATAGAAAATATAAATATAAAATACCTACAAAACTAAGAAATGAATGATATTCAAATTATTATCCTCACAACAAACTAAAAACAATTTTGTTGAAAATAAATTTTTGTGGAATGAATAACAAATCAAGTGATGAAGAAGGAGAAAAATAGGTTATTTGAAAAACATTTGTTTTTATAAATAAGAATTTGTGAAATATTGTAAGCAAATCAAACAATGGGGAGTGGCAACATGAAAAACGATCATGTTGAAGAAAAACATGTTGTGATAAGGAGAGATAAAAGTAAATTTAGTAATAGTTAAATTATGAGAAAGAAAAATGAGTAGATGAAATCTATGAAGGTTTTATTTTCAAGAATAAAGATAAAAATGTTAGAAAGTTAAAAGTCTTAGAATTACCAAAATAGTTATGTCATAATAAACTTTATGTTTTTGATATAGAGATGGAAAACTAATTAACTTATCAAGTAAATAAAAAATAGAAAAACGAAAGGTAATGAAGGTTAAGATATATTAACAAATTAAATTAAGAAACACAAATAAATCATCTACTAAAAAGCCACAAAAATCATACTTTAGAACACCATTTTAGGGATAAAAACAAAAATAATAAATTGAATAAAAAACACAAATAACCCATCTCCTAAAAAGCCCATAAAAATCATACTTTAGTATTTGATTGTAACTATTAGGAGTGAAACATTGTCTTAAGATATATTATTAACAAACTGAATTAAGAAACACAAATAAATCATCTACTAAAAAGCCACAAAAATCATATTTTAGAACCATTTTAGGGATAAAAACAAAATAATAAATTGAATTAAAAAACACAAATAACCCATCTCCTAAAAAGCCCATAAAAATCATATTTTAGTATTTGATTGTTACTATTAGAACTGAAACATTGTCAAGTAAAAAACAAATTTTGAATAAAACACATGCATAAACATCAACAACAATATATAATTTGTAGAAAACATGAAACAAAATATAAAACTTATTACCTAAAAAATGTGTAGAAGAAAGACTTAAACAATTTGATGGATATGTTTGATGTAAGTAGTTGGTATATATATATAGTGTAACATGTATTTAATGATTTATGGATGGTAAATGAAAAGTTTGAAGGAAAAATGAAAAGATGGATAACTTATGTATGAAATAATGATCCTAGTAATGAATGACATTATTATATTAATTAAAAGTATTAAAAATACAAAAAATACAAAATTTGAGAAAAAAGATAAATATGATTCATGGCTTTTGAAGATGTCACCTAGGATCTCCAACATCCTACTTTTAGGGAGCTTTACCGGTAATACCCAAAGCCCCACCCCCACTTTGCAACCCATACCCCCAAAAGGCCGTTATAAGGCCGTTATACCAAAACGCCGTTATAACGCACTAAAACGCCGTTATAACGACGTAACGGCATGGGTATATTGTGCAAAGTGGATGTGCGTTATGGGCATATGAATCAATTACCCCTACTTTTATATATATATATATAGATGTTTTGTTCTTCCATTTTCCCACATCTTTATAGACCTATTTATAACAAAAGTTGGTGGTTGGTGCACTAGTAATTTATTACCTTCTTAAAGCTCCCTTCTTGTATGGGAGGTCGTGTGTTCCATTCCCAATTGATGTTTCTTTATTTTTTGAAGCCCAATAATTTATCACCTGAAATAACATATAACATATTTAAATATTTAAAAACCTATTAATTATATAGACTTTGGTTCACGTGAGACTAAGACCAAAGGTATATAACTTCATAAAAAAATACCATGAAGGCAAATAAAACTCGAATACTCATTCTCAAAAATACATTCAAAGTAAAAAACCAAACTAGGTAAAAAAAACGACACATTCACAGCAAAAATGTTGTGAAAGTAAAAAACGAAACATTCACATCAAAAAACACCGTGAACGTAACATTTACAATGTTTTTACTAAGAATGTTCAATTTTTTTATCTTCACAATGTTTCATGTGAAGTTTCATATAAAAGATGTTGGTCTCACCGGTCTCACGGAAACTGTTTGTCTCATGTGAACCTAACTCTAATTATATACATATATAGGGGTGGGTTCAAATGTGAACCATTTTTTGGTTGTGAACGTGATGACAGTCGAGAGCGCGACACGTGTCGGATGACTAGGCGCCACGTCAGATCCACAACAAATGACTAGCCGCGATTCATGGGAGGACATTGAATTAAAGGGGGGGGGACCACACTCAAAGCCGCTTTATTGACTAGTCTCCGCCACGTGTCGCGCTCTCGGCTGTTCTCACGTTCACAATGTTGGGAATCACGGGCTACAAAACATGCACAGCGGAATAATAATAAAACCGGATTCCCATCCGAGGATCCAATCCCAAACGTAACAAATACAATCAAAGGGTGTTTTGATGGTTTACCTTATACAATTGTTTTTCCGGAAAGCTGGCATGGGTTACACCGCTACTGGCACCATACGAGAAGGTTGCTAGACCACCACCAAGGATTACTCCGAAAAACGAACGCGATTCCCACTTGGAGAAAAACGGCGCCGGTAGAGGGAGAGAAGGGAGAGAAAGTTTTCTGGGTTGTGGGATTTTTAAGACTGAATCAATCAAATAAACTGATACCCCTAACCCCTTATTTATATGGATAAAACTTAATAAGAGTTTTATTCCATATAAAACTCTTTGGTAATTATCTCCAAATAATTTCCATAATTAATCTTAATTAATTCATAAATAGTTTAACTAACTATTTATTTAAAACTTTCTCATCAAATAATTAAACAATTAATTATTTCTCTCACGTAATCCAAACGTTCTCATTTTTGCGTGCAGCGGTGTGACCTACTAGTGTCCTATAACATTGGATACGGTAACCCTGTTACTGTCTCGCACATAATCCTAACAGACTCCCACTTGTGCTAGACTAGTAACTGTACTGTTACCATTAGCCTAAGGAGGTCCCTAGCCAGACACTTAGGTTAACCAGGTTATAAGATCTCTTATATCCAGAGATACAATTCACGCTTTGAATTTGTACACAGGTTCATTCCTTTTGCACGAGATATTTCTAAAGTGACTTAAGACATGGAGTGGAGGATTCATTTCTTAAGATCAAGTATTTCTTGACTCTGATTTTGATTGCCTGCAGTAACGGATATTACTAAATAACCCCTGTTATTCTATCCGAGCGTGGCCACGCGTTTTCTGCCAATCTTAATCGTCAAGGGGCCCGGAAATATCTCTCTTTTGAAAGAGGTGCAAATCCCTTCTTGACTACTTGCATTTGGATCCACGGCTTCCGCTGCATCTAGTCACGTCCCGTATGGCCACCCAGTTACGGTGCAGCGTTAGTACGTGCTAAGAGTACAGTAGTCCTCGTGTTCCCAAACCAAGTATCTCAGGTCTAAGGACAACCTATCAAGTCTGTGCTTATGACTGAGGCTCCATGAAGCAGACTTGATTACTGGTCACTTCCAATACCCAAACTCTCTGATGAGTATCTATAAATACTTGGTCACATCACTTGTGCTTTTATTCCCTACTTTGAATAAATCATCAAGTATTCATAATAGCGTTAAACTCCTTATTGAAATTCCCATTTCAATAAGTGGCTACGGAAATTTTAGATTTCATACAAAACTTTGTAAAATCATGGATACGTTAAATATGCAAAAATAGTTAATTTAGAACAATCATGAAATTAAAACCTCCATTTATTTCCAACACACTGTGAAATAAAAACTTTACATGATTACATTGTTTCTAAATTAGACTATAGTCATAATTAATAAACTAAGAACTAGCTACTGGCTTCCAGGTACTGCATCCCAATGGAATTCGCATGTGCCTCATGCTTTACACTTGCTAGTGGCTTTGTCAGCGGATCTGCGACATTGTCTTCTGTTGGAATCTTGCATATTCTCACATCTCCTCTTCCAATGATCTCTCGGATGAGGTGATACTTTTTGAGCACGTGTCTCGACTTGTGATGCTCCCTAAGTTCCTTTGCTTGCGCCACGGCTCCCGAGTTATCACAAAATATATCGATCGGTCTCGAGATACTGGCAACCACTCTGAGATCCGATAGAAAATTCCTTAGCCAGACAGCTTCCTTTGCCGCATCAGATGCTGCAATGTACTCTGCCTCTGTAGTTGAGTCTGCAATCGTGTCCTGCTTCGAGCTCTTCCATGAGATCGCACCTCCGTTTAGGGTAAAGACGTACCCTGACTGTGACCTGAAGTCATCTCTGTCGGTCTGGAAACTAGCGTCAGAGTATCCGGTGACACTAATTTCATCCTCAGTACCTCCAAAGACCAAGAACATTTCTTTCGTTCTTCTCAGATATTTAAGAATGTTCTTGACAGCTACCCAATGGGGTTCACCCGGATTCTGTTGATATCTGCTCGTGACACTTACTGAGTAAGCAACATCGGGCCTAGTACACAGCATGGCATACATAATCGATCCAATTGCAGAAGCATATGGGACCGATTTCATCTTGTCCTGATCTTGACTAGAAACAGGACACTGTGTTTTACTCAACACTATGCCATGTTGCATCGGGATAAATCCTTTCTTGGATTCATCCATCCTGAATTTCTTCAAGATTTTATCGATATACGTACTTTGGCTAAGCCCGATAAGCCGCCTAGATCTATTTCTGTAGATCTTTATACCGAGTATATAAGCGGCTTCTCCAAGGTCTTTCATCTGGAAACATTTGCTTAACCAACTCTTAACACTCTGTAAAGTTGGTACATCGTTTCCTATGAGTAGAATGTCACCTACGTATAAGACCAAGAAGGTTACTATGCTCCCACTGAACTTAGTGTAGACACATGGCTCGAACTCACTTTTGGTAAAACCAAACTCTTTGATTCGCTCATCAAAGTGTAAGTTCCAGCTTCGAGATGCTTGCTTCAATCCATAAATGGATTTTAGCAGTTTACACACCTTATTAGGATTCTTAGGATCTTCAAACCCCTCTGGTTGTTCCATATAGACGTCTTCTGTTAACTTTCCATTCAGAAAGGCTGTCTTGACGTCCATTTGCCAAATCTCGTAGTTAAAGTACGCTGAGATGGCCATAAGAATCCTAATTGACTTTAACATGGCCACTGGTGAAAAGGTTTCATCATAGTCAATGCCATGAGTATGCGTGAATCCTTTTACAACCAGTCTGGCTTTGAAGGTGTGTACGTTCCCATCCATGTCGGTTTTCTTCTTGAAAACCCATTTGCGTCCAACAGCCTTACAGTGTTGTGGCAAATCAGTCAACTTCCAAACTTGGTTGTCGTACATGGATTGCATCTCGGCCTTCATGGCTTCCTGCCATTGTTCAGACTCACTGCCTGACACGGCTTCTCCATAGGATGTTGGTTCATTTAAGTCTCTGCTGTCTTGAGAGACTAGGAACCCAAGATACCTATCTGGTTCTTGTCTTACCCTGCAGGATCTGCGAAGGTCATGTGTTTGCACTTCCTCAATCGGCTCTGATTGAGGTTCAACATCGTTATGTTGAATTTCTGGCTCAACAACTGGTGTAGTGTTTTCTTCGTCTACTACCTGTAGATCTACATCCTTTCTGGTATTCTCTAGGCTGAGAAACTTTTCTTCCAGAAATTTTCCATTTCGAGCAACAAAAACTTTGTACTCTTCAGGGTTGTAGAAGTAATACCCCACGGTGGTTTTGGGATATCCAACGAAGAAACACTTGTCGGATTTGGGCTTGAGTTTTTCTGAGGTAGGTCGTTTGACGTAAACCTCACAACCCCAAATTTTCAGTAAAGATATGTTGGGTTTCTTACCCTTCCACAACTCGTATGGAGTCTTTTCTACCGACTTTGTTGGCGCTCTGTTCAGTATGTGTGCTGCTGTTTCGAGCGCATGTCCCCAGAATGATATTGGCAGCGAAGAATGACACATCATCGTTCGTACCATGTCAAGCAAAGTACGATTTCTCCTTTCTGATACACCGTTCATCTGAGGTGTATACGGAGGTGTAAGTTGGGATACAATCCCACACTCCATCAGATGATTGTCAAACTCATCACTGAGATATTCGCCACCACGATCTGACCGTAAGAACTTGATCCTCTTGTCAAGTAGATTCTGTACTTCATTCTGATACTCCTTGAATTTCTCAAAGGTTTCAGATTTATGTCTCATCAAGTAGACATAACCATACCTACTGAAGTCGTCAGTAAAGGTAATGAAGTACCGGTATCCTCCTCTTGCTACATGACTGAAAGGTCCACATACATCTGTGTGAATTATTTCCAGCAAGTCAGTAGCCCTTTCATTTTCATTGTTGAAAGGTTGCTTTGTCATTTTACCAGATAAACAAGATTCGCAATTATCAAAAGGTTTATAATCGAAATTGCCAAGAAAACCTCCTTTTAGGAGTAGTTCAACGCGTTTCTTGTTTATATGGCCCAAACGACAATGCCAGAGGTAAGTCTGATTCTCAATATCCTTGGATCGCTTACTTATATGATAGATTTCACTATTGTTGTCTTGTAGATTTACAGTGTATAGACCATCTACGGGTGTAGCTTTAAAATAGAAAATATTATCTTTAAAGACTGAAATCATTTTATAAGTATATTTATAATAGAAACCTTGGTCTACTAATAAATCAAAAGACAAAACATTCTTAATCATATTTGGAATATAATAACAATTATCCAGTTCCAAAACTAGACCCGAGGGTAAACTAAGACTATAAGATCCCACGGCTTCAGCAATCAACGGAGTGCCTTCGCCAACTCGTAGGTTCGAACGGTCCTTCCTCAGAGTCTTTCTTCTAGTGAATCCCTGTAAATGATTACAAATGTGGTTACCACTGCCTGTATCAATTACCCATGATTCATAAGAAGTGATTAAGCAATCTATCATAAAGATACTTGGAGCATCGGGTAAACCGATCTCTATCTGGTCGATATTCATCGAGTGCTCGCAAATATCCTCACTGCCGCACTCTGGGCAACTCAGATCTCCCAGCTCATCAATTATATCAGTGTCCATGAGATTCGCAGGTTTAGGTGCTGGCTCTAGACTGGCCAGGATATCTTCATGAACTTTATCCACGTCGTTCTTTGGTTCCTTCATGTAGGCACTAGCTGTGTCCTGAACTTCCTTTGTGAGGGAGAACCACATGAGGTACACTAACTCCTCCTGAGTCATCTTGTACCCCAGACGTGATAAACATTTAAAAAGCCTTCTCATTTCAATAAGATGGTTTTTAACTGACTGACCCTCTTGTAGCTTCAGGGAGAGAATCTCTTGCATGATCAAAAGCTTGCCCGTATGCTTGTAGAAACCTAACTGGTTTTCTACATTTCTCACAACCTCGTGACAGAATTTCACTCTTAAGTCTCCCGTGAACTCGGGTGACATAGAGAAAACTAGAATGGACATTACATCCGATTCATCTGCCATGAATCTGAAATATTCAGCAAATTCCTCTTCTGGGGCATTGCTTTTAGGTCGTGACATGGGCTTATTGATCACATAAAGCTTACCCTGGGCACTTAAAACATTTTGTAAGTGTAACTTCCAAACTGGAAAGTTCTGGCCCGTAAGCTTCCACTTGCCCGTAATAAGGCGAAGTGATTCCTCAGGTGAATAAAACGGAATGCTAATTGGAGACATCTACAGAAGAATATAAATTCCAATTTAGTTTATAATTATATAATTCTAATAAATTATTACCCTTAAAATAAATTTATTAGACTAGAATCCATATTTCACATGTGTCGGGAAGCATGTGATCATGTCAAACCGACTCATGCGATCTATGGTAGGTAAAACTATACCAATCGTATTCCTATCTGAAAATACGACTTCTAGATCGTCGGGACATCGGATATTAATAGTCCGTGCATATTTAGTCCCTCTAGTGCATTTTGGCCTGGTACCACCCAGTGAATAAATAATTACCAAAATAGATTGCACCACCCGGGACCTGGACAAACTCTGGCCGGTACCACCCGGAGATAATTCGCAGAGTTTTATCACCTTCCAGTTACGGTTTGAACACGGGCGTTCATAGTGTGTGCACTTACAACGCCCTATGTACCTTACACCGGAAGTGCCCCTAAAGTGGGTTGCACTTACTAATCTATGATTTTAACAAGGGTCGAAATTGCCAGTTTCCTTTTTCCAAAATTTTGAAAAACTGGATCCAAACACTAACTGTATTTGTATCCTTTTAATTTTTAAACAATCCGTTCAAAAGGGCAATTTATATTTAATAACAATTACGTAAATTAAACAACCACGCAATTTAAATATAAAAAGCACAGTCATAACCTAAACCCTTAAACTAATGTTGTTTTGTGAGCCAACACAAAACAACGGTCTCAACCCTAAGTGACAAAAGTCTTCATCTTCTGGCACTCCCACTGGCTCCGAGATCCATGGCCGTCGTCTTTTCTCCGTCTCGATGTAATTAAAATAATTATTACAAATGGGCTTAAATGGCACGCAGGCCTCCCAACTAGTCTAATAAAATAATTTAAATTACAAAAGGGTTGTAAATGGCACGCAGGCCTCCCAACAATTAAGCGAATAAATAAAACGGATAAATAAAACACAACCACGGGTCTAAAAGGGTTTAGCTATGACTTAACATAATTAAACGAATTAAAATACAACTGAATTTTAACCGGATAATTATAAAACCAAAATTTAATTTAAAACAATTTAAAATTAAATTTAATCCTGTATCGTTTTAACTTTATCTGATAAAACGATCCTTTATCCTAAAAGTTATCCGGAAACGAATCCTAATCTGGATCCGTCAATGATGAACGATTGGGACGAACAACGATCTTGATTTCCACCGATCCGCCAAAGCGTGGCTGTCGACTGGTGGTTTCAGTATCACCGGTGACGACAATGACACGATTGCCACCGCCGCCACCCGAAGAACCATCGAAAAACTTACGGTGATCGACACCCCATTGCGGTGGTTGTCGACCACCGCCACCAACAAAATCATCGCCGCCATCAATTGCGCCGGCAACAGCGGCGGCTAGGTGCCACCACCATTGCCGTGTTCGACGGCCCTCCGAAAACAAGTCCCGCCACCACCACGATCGGTGGTGTGATGGTTGTTTTTGGACGACGACGACAGCGGCGGCCGCTGCCACCACCACCGCCGCCTCCAGCGGTTGCACTCGAGAAACGGTCATCGCCACCATCAAATTCGATCGGCGATGGCAGCAAACGGCCACCACCGCCATCGATTCCGATCAACAGCAGCAGCAATCATCGCCGCCACCGCCACGACCGGTGGTGCGGCGGTTGTTCCAATCCGGCAACGGCAGTGGTTCGAAACTACCACCGCCACCTTCGACTGCCATTGTTTCCGGTTGCGATTACCACCACATCGAGGACCGATCACCACCGCCACCACAAGTGGTGGTGCGGTGTTTCCTGTCGGCCACCGCCAGAGCCACTAACTGTGGTGCGGCGTGGTGGTTGATTTCGTTGGACAGCCGCCGGCCACCACAACCTGTGGTTTCGCCGGCGGTGGTTTCCGATCCGTTTTAGGTTTTTTGCAAAAGATTTAATTTTTAAAACCCGAATACGATAAAAATCAAAACTTCTTTAACCTAATAAGATCAACAACCTGATATGCAGGTTTGGGAAGTGGCTCTGATACCACTGTTGGGAATCACGGGCTACAAAACATGCACAGCGGAATAATAATAAAACCGGATTCCCATCCGAGGATCCAATCCCAAACGTAACAGATACAATCAAAGGGTGTTTTGATGGTTTACCTTATACAATTGTTTTTCCGGAAAGCTGGCATGGGTTACACCGCTACTGGCACCATACGAGAAGGTTGCTAGACCACCACCAAGGATTACTCCGAAAAACGAACGCGATTCCCACTTGGAGAAAAACGGCGCCGGTAGAGGGAGAGAAGGGAGAGAAAGTTTTCTGGGTTGTGGGATTTTTAAGACTGAATCAATCAAATAAACTGATACCCCTAACCCCTTATTTATATGGATAAAACTTAATAAGAGTTTTATTCCATATAAAACTCTTTGGTAATTATCTCCAAATAATTTCCATAATTAATCTTAATTAATTCATAAATAGTTTAACTAACTATTTATTTAAAACTTTCTCATCAAATAATTAAACAATTAATTATTTCTCTCACGTAATCCAAACGTTCTCATTTTGGCGTGCAGCGGTGTGACCTACTAGTGTCCTATAACATTGGATACGGTAACCCTGTTACTGTCTCGCACATAATCCTAACACACAACCAAATAGTGGTTCACATTTGAACTTTCATATATATATATATATATATAAAGAGAAAGATTCTTTTGTAGTGTAAGCTATGTAAACATATGAAATTCTATGAAACATTTCCATATTTTCATTATAATTAACTTTTCATATATTTCATATTTTCTATGAATTCATATCGTCTGTTGATCAACGACTATGAGGCTATGCTCTGCGGCTTAAGCGGGCTGCGGTACGCCGGCACATATGCCTGGTGTTGAGTCTAATACCACTGCTCTCATGAAAAGTTAATACTGCTAATTACCACTGCTGGCAATGGAAGGTTACTACTGCTAATGAAGATTAGAGAATACCACTGCTGGTATGTGATGAAGATCAAGATTACCACTGCTGTATCAGATTACTACTGCTCTTGAAGATTACCATTGCTGGTTTTGAAGTTAACACTGCTGGTGCAAAGTTAACCCTGCTTATGTTTTTACTACTGCTATCAGAAGACGATAAGGAAAGGATTGTGATGACTTGAAGATATAGACAAGATACGATATGCTTGGAGATATTTTAGAGATTATCTTGTAAATCTAGTTTTCCTTATTGTAATCTGTTATGTCGTATAAATAGCTGATAGGTTGGTTATTGTTAGATACGAGTTTTTGATAGCTTTTGTGTTAGAATTAAGAGCCTCAAGATTGTTCTTGAAATCCCTGCGATAGAGAAGTATTGCACGTCTGTTTTGAGCCTGTTCAAACAGATTGGGGCTTGTAGTTGTAATCATTAAGCTATTAAGATCAATATACACAGTTGTTTGAATTCATTGTTCTGTTTTTATAATCAAAGTGTTATTCCGCAAACTTCTTTGATTAAGTATTCTGTTCTTGATATTGAGATTCAGATCCTGTCAAGTGGTATCAGAGCTTGTGTTCAGAATACTCTTTAATCAATGGATTCCCAGGATTCTGTTCTTGTGTCCAAAGTCCCCATGCTCAAACCCAATGAGTTTGAGATGTGGAAAATCAGAATTAAGCAATACATGCTCCTTACTGATTATGCCCTATGGGAAGTCGTTGAACATGGACCAAGTGTCCCTGAACCTGCTGTTGCTGGAGCACCCCCAAAATCCGATGCAGACAAAAAGAGGAAGCAGACTGAGATGAAAGCCTTAAGCACTCTGCTGTTGGCCATTCCCAATGAATACCAACACCAGTTTTGTACCTGTCCTGATGCAAGATCACTGTGGATTGCACTGGAGAAGAGATTCTCTGGAACCAAAAGTTCCAAGAGAAATCAGAAAGCCCTATTGAAGCAACAATATGAAAACTTCACTTCTACAAAGAATGAGTCCATGACTCAAACTTTTGACAGGTTCAACAAATTAATTGGAGAACTTGCCAATGTAGATGTGAAGATGGAGAAGGATGAAGTCAATAGAAAATTCCTCAGATCTTTGAGTGAGGAATGGACTATGTACACTGTGTCATTCAGACAAGGAGATGACTTGGAGGACAAGGAGCTTGAAGATCTATACAATGATCTCAGGATTTTTGAAGCTGAAGTGGAGGCCAAAAGAAGACCAACTGGATATTCACATACTATTGCTCTTTACTCCTCTGAAAATCCTTCTTCTAATATTAATACTGCTAGTACTACTCATGTTAATCCTGCTAATAATAATCATGACAGTACTAATGATAAATCATCTGTGTCACAGGATACTAATGGGGATGCAGTCTTGGAAGCATTCCTTGCCAATCATGTAAGATCTCCTCTGATCAATGATGATCTTGAACAAATCAATGCTGATGATCTGGAGGAGATGGACATCAAGTGGCAGATGGCCATGTTAACAATGAGAATGAAAAGATTTATAAGGAGGACTGGCAGAAACAACTTTGATGTCAAAAGAGGAGATCTTGCTGGATTTGACAAATCTAAGGTGAGATGCTACAAGTGCAATGAGCCTGGCCACTTTGCCAGAGAATGCAAAGGGAGTGGCACTCATCAACAAGCCAACAATGGAGGACAAGCACATGCTCCAAGACCCAACAGAGGCACAAATTCCAACTCTTCTCAAGCCTTGGTATCACAAGAAGGCATGGGATTTGACTGGAGTGATCAAGCTGAAGAAGCCATCCAGAATCATGCTTTGATGGCCAAAATTACTGAACCTGAACTTCCAACAGAGGTATCCTCTAAATTATGTTCTGATTCTTGTATTGAAACTGTTAAGAAGTATAGGGATCACAATCAGACTATGAGTGATACCATCAAGACAATGGAAGTTGATAGAAGAGAGTATAGGATAGTCATTGAGAATCTGGAGGACCAAATCAAGTCCTATAAAGAGAATGAACTCCAGTTTGAGTATGACTACAATTACTGGAAGTGGGAGAAAAAGGAGTTTGAAAAGAAACAAGTAAAGTCTGGTGAGGAATTAGAATCTGTCAAGAAAGAATTAGAAAAAGCTAAGGAAGATCTTGATAAATTTTCTAAGTCCTCTAAAGCCTTGGAAGAAATTCTAAAGGCTCAAGTTCATGATGAACTCAAAAGAGGGATAGGATATCACAATACTCCTCCACCCCGCAATCACACCTATATTCCTCCTACCACAGATATCCTAGATAGACTAAACAGAGAGGAACTGAAAGAAGGAGTGTGTGATATAGATCCCTCAAGCAGTGATGATGAGGAAAAACAAAAGGGAAAGACTGAAAGCAAATCCCAAGAGACTGTCCCTGAGGAAAATCAAATCCTCACTAATGAAAAGGGTGGTATGCCCTTTGTACCCAGTAAGATTGCTACAGTCTCTAGGAAAGGGAAGGAGAAAATAGTTGACCAGGAACCTGCAATTTCACAACCAAGTGTCAAAGGTGGTAAACCCACTCATAAGAATGACAGTGATCCTGGTACTTCTAAACAGCCTCAAACAAGTGTCAAACCAAGAGGAAACAAAAGGAATTGGAACAACCAATGGGCTCAAACTCATGGTGTTGATCTGAATAAGATTAACAAACCAAAACCCTGCTTTATATGCTGTAATCTCAACCATCTGGCTAAGGACTGCTACTATAACCCTTTTAAACAAAGAATGACTTTTCAAAATCAAAGGGTTAATTTTCAGAATCATAAGCAGTTCCAAACTAGAAGGACAGAGTATAATAGCAGAGGGTTTGTTCCAAAACCTATTGCTAAAAGACAATTGGTTCAGAAAAGTAAAAATCAACCTAAAAAGAAAGTCAGTGTCCAAAAGAAAAAGGTTGAAAAGAAGACTGTGAAGATAGTTACAAAATGGGTACCAAAAGCCTCACTAAGCAATACTACTGCTTCAACAAGCAGTGGTAATGAAAGTGTTGCTTCTGAAAGCAGTGGTAACAACCAAAAAGATATAGAGGTTAACACTGCTGCTAGCGATAGCAGCAGTGGCATCTCAAACACTGTTGCCACTACAAGTTCTTCACTGAGACAACCCATTGTAACTAAGTACTCAAGTCATGAGATTCCAAACAAGGATTATCTTTTAAAGCTTAACAGATTGACAGAGGTCAATTATGTTAATGAAAAGGGAGAACCCAAGACCATTTTGGCTTGGGTTCCCTCAAGACACTAACCTATTTCCCTTATGTGCAGGGCAACCCAGACAGGAATGAAAACTTATGGCATGTGGACAGTGGTTGCTCTAGGCACATGACAGGCAATAGATCCTTTCTTGAAGATTTCACTACATTCAATGGAGGATATGTTGCCTTTGGAGATAATCCAAGAGGAGGTAAGGTTTCAGGGAAAGGTAAGGTTACAGGAGGTAAGTTAACCTTAGAAGATGTATACTATGTGGATCAACTCAGATACAACCTGATGAGTGTATCTCAGGTGTGTGACAAGAAACTGTTCACTCTGTTCAGTGAAACAGAGTGCATGATTCTTTCTCCTAAGTTTGTAGTTGTAATCATTAAGCTATTAAGATCAATATACACAGTTGTTTGAATTCATTGTTCTGTTTTTATAATCAAAGTGTTATTCCGCAAACTTCTTTGATTAAGTATTATGTTCTTGATATTGAGATTCAGATCCTGTCAAGTGGTATCAGATACAGTTGATGAGAGATTTATTTTATTAAGAACACCCAGAAAAGATAATGTGTATTGTCTGGACTTAAATGGTATGCCATCACAAGTTGTGAACTGTCTGTTTTCAAAAGCTTCAATGACTGAATCCTCTCTCTGGCATAGAAGGATAGGTCATATGAACATTAAGACCATGAACTTACTTGTCAAAAATCAATTGGTCAGAGGTCTTCCCCCAAAAGAGTTCACACTTGATGATCACTGTGTAGCCTGCCTCAAAGGCAAGCAACACAAGGCCTCTCACAAATCAAAGACAATAAACACTATCTCTGAACCTCTTCAATTATTGCACATGGATTTATTTGGACCTACCAATGTAATGAGTATAGGCAAGAAATCTTATTGTCTTGTGATAATAGATGACTATTCTAGGTTTACTTGGGTTTTCTTTCTAAGAACAAAGGATGAGACAAGTGGACTGATCAAACCCTTTGTAAAGAGAGTTGAGAATCAGGTGAACCTTAGAGTGAAAGTCATTAGATCAGACAATGGAACTGAGTTCAAAAATGCTGATTTGAATTCCTTTTGTGAGGAAAAAGGTATTGAAAGACAATTCAGTGCTCCTAGAACTCCTCAACAGAATCTTGCTGAGAGGAGAAATAGGACACTGATTGAGGCTGCAAGAACCATGTTAGCAGATTCTAAACTACCAATCACTTTTTGGGCAGAAGCAGTTAACACTGCCTGCTATGTGCAAAACAGGGTTCATGTGGTCAAGTCCAAGGGAAAAACACCTTATGAACTTTTCAAAAGCAAAAAGCCTTTTATAGGATTCTTTGTACCTTTTGGGTGTCCTTGTTCTATCTTAAATACCAAAACTCACCTAGGGAAATTTGACAGTAAATCTGATGATGGATTCTTTGTGGGATACTCAATACAAAGCAAAGCAGTTAGGGTATTTAATACTGTTTCTAGAACCATTGAGGAAAGTGACAATGTCAAATTCAATTAACACACTCCCAATGTGCATGGGACTGGTCCAGACTGGCTATTTGACATTGATTCACTCACTAACTCTTTGAACATGAGCAATGCAGTTGATACAGGTACTATCATCAAGGAAAAGGAGACAGACACACCTTTTGTTCTGTTTCCTCCATCCACCATCAGTTCAGAAGAGAAAGAATCAGAGACTGAAGTACAAGAGGATGCTTCAGAGAATCCAGATGGAGACAAGGAGACTGAAGAGACTCCACAGCTTGAAAGCAATATGGAAAATGAGACTGGGGATACAAGTGAAATCAATCAACCAGATCCCTCAGAATCTTGTCTTGATGATTCAAATCTAGGGGAACACTTAGCTGAAGAACCCATGCACCTAACAAGAACTCAAAAGAATCACCCAGCTTCTCAAGTGATTGGAGATGTGGCATCTCCTATGATTACAAGGAAACAAAGCAGAGAAGCTGGTTATGTGAATACTCATTCTGGGATGTTGTCATGCTTTCTTTCCCAGAATGAACCAAAGAAGGTGTTAGATGCCATGAAGGATCCAAGCTGGATAGAAGCTATGCAAGAGGAGTTACTGCAATTTGTCCTACAGCATGTTTGGGATTTAGTAGATCTTCCAAAAGGACACAGAGTAATTGGCACTAAATGGATATTCAGAAACAAGACAGATGAGAGAGGAATTGTGATCAAGAATAAGGCCAGACTAGTGGCACAGGGGTACACTCAGGAAGAAGGAATAGACTATGATGATGTTTTTGCACCTGTAGCCAGAATTGAAGCCATCCGGCTATTCTTGGCTTTTGCATCTTACAAAGGATTCAAAGTCTATCAGATGGATGTGAAAAGTGCATTCTTGTATGGCACTATTGATGAGGAAGTCTATGTCTGTCAACCACCAGGGTTTGAAGACCCTAAATATCCTGACAGAGTGTGCAAGTTGAGGAAGGCACTGTATGGTCTTCATCAAGCACCTAGGGCTTGGTATGATACCTTGTCCTCATATTTGTTGGAAAACAAATTTGAGAGGGGTGTCATTGATAAGACTTTATTCATCAAGAGAACAAAGACTGATATGCTGTTGGTGCAGATCTATGTAGATGATATCATCTTTGGTTCAACAAAGGAAGACATGTGCAAGGAGTTTGAAGAACTAATGCACAAGAAGTTTAAAATGAGTTCTATGGGAGAACTAACTTTCTTTCTTGGTTTGCAGGTCAAGCAGAAAAGAGATGGTATCTTCATCAATCAATCCAAATATGTCACCACAATGCTTCAAAAGTTTGGAATGAATGATGCAAAACCAGCAAGCACACCAATGGAAACTCACAAACACCTCACTGCTGATGTTTAGGGGGAGGAAGTTGATGTTCATCAATACAGATCCATGATTGGATCATTAATGTATCTTACAGCTTCTAGACCTGATATTATGTTTGCTGTTTGTGTGTGTGCTAGGTTTCAAGTTAGGCCAAAGGAGTCACATCTACATGCAGTCAAGAGGATATTCAAATATCTCAAGGGTCAACCTAATTTGGGACTTTGGTATCCTTATGACAATTCTTTTGACCTGGTGGCCTACACAGATAGTGATTATGGGGGAGCAAACCTGGATAGGAAGTCAACATCAGGAGGATGTCAGTTCTTAGGAGGAAGATTGGTCTCTTGGCAATGCAAGAAACAGACCACTGTTTCACAATCAACAACTGAGGCTGAATACATAGCTGCTTCTCAATGCTGCTCACAAGTCCTATGGATTCAGAATCAGATGCAGGACTATGGTCTTTCTTTCTTACAGACACCTATATACATTGACAATAACAGTGCTATTAGCATTGTGAATAACCCTGTCAAGCATTCCAAGACCAAGCATATAGAGATTAAGTACCATCTTATCAGAGATTGTAATGAAAATAAGCTAATTCAAGTTCAAAAAGTCCACACTGATGATCAATATGCAGACCTTTTCACAAAAGCCTTTGATGTAGGCAGGTTCATATTCTTGGTCACAAGTGTTGGAATGATGAACTCTGAATAACCCTTCTTCTTGTTACAATTATTCATGTACTATCTCTGTATATCTTTTCTTTCTTTTTATCTATTGTAAATGTTGATAAGTTCTTTGATGTGGCAGATGGAGTCTCAGAAAGTTCACAAGCAGTAAGATGGAGCTTTTATTATCAGTTTCAATGCAGCAGTCCATGGAGTGAAATGCTTGTTTTTACAAAGTTTTTAACACTGCTAGACATTCGTCCATTAACACTGCTAGCACTATCGCCCATTAACACTGCTAGACATTCGCCCATTAACACTGCTAGACATTCGTCCATTAACACTGCTAGCACATTCGCCCATTAACACTGCTAGCACAATCGCCCGTTACCACTGTCTATGCATTTGTGTTTTACCCCTGCTCACACACACACTTGTTAACACTGCTAATTAAGCTGATGTGATTACCACTGCTTTTAATTAAGCTGATGTGATTACCACTGCTTTTAACCTAATGCGTGTCATTACCACTGAGGGTATCTTTTACCACTGCTTTTAAGATAGTTTGACAAATACCACTGCTAGCGTTAATTACCACTGCTTATTTGACCTAGCCCACCCTGTTTTTGTTAACACTGCTAATGGTAGTTACCCCTGCTCTAAAGTGTACTATATAAGCCCTAACTTGACCGCCTTTTTCATTAACGGCTATTCTACACTTTTGCTCTCAAAAACGTTTGCAATTCTTCGATTGATTCTCTCTCAGTGTTCGTGCATTCGAGATTACGATCTGATTTCATCATCTGTTTCGGTTTTCTTAATCGATTGTTAATGGCTTCATTGACTTTTGTCAAGGATCATAACAAGGTTGGATATATTTCCAAGGGTGGAGATTCTGAAGGTTTCGAAGATATAGTTGATTTCTTGGCATCATCTCACATTGCGCACGCCGCAACAATCACTCCTACCATCTACATTCAACATATGCAAGACTTTTGGATGAATGGAGTTGTCCAGGAAGAAGATGGAGTCAAATGTATTCAAACCACTATCTGTGGTCTGTCTCTCACACTCACACCTGCCAAGATCAGACATCATCTGCAACTAAATGATGAAGGAGGTATATCTATGCTCTCTACTCGAACCATCATGGAAAACCTTTTAAAAATGGGATATACAGGCTCTCAAACATCTTTGAAATATCTTAAGAGTCAATTTGCCCTCAATGGAGATTCCTTGTGCATACTCTGTTGCACTGTTTTTCAAAGAAATCCACTAGTTTTGGTGAGTTTAGCAGCACTATTGCTTCTGCTTTAGTCTGTCTAGGCACAAAACAGGTGTTTAATTTTTCACAAATGATTTTTGATAGTCTTGTGTACAATCTTGAGAACATTCCAAACTCTAAAGTCAAAACATTTTTCATGTTCCCAAGATTTGTCCAAGAAGTGATTACAAACGAATTGACGGCTGTACCTAAGCATGGAAACATCTATAAGAGCTCTGCTCTTGGTCATAAGTTGTTCTCCAATATGAAAAGACCTGCAGAAGGCTCTAATGACCAATTCACTCCATTGTTCTCTACAATGATGAGAGTGAACCACCCACAAGGTGAGGCATCAGGCTTGCAACCTACACAACCAAGCATTCCCTCTGATGACCTACCCACACCTATCACAGATACAATCCCTCAGTCCTTTGACAAATCCCCCACCCCCACACTTCAAAAATATCAGAGAAAGAACAGAGGAGCTCCTTCCTCCTCTGGTTCTAAACCCCAAAAGCCTATAAGCCAACAGTTGGAGCACTCTCCTTCTGATTCTACCCAAAGGGATACCTCTGGAGTGCAGCCCCACTCAAGTATAAATAAGGTGCCCTCTAAGGAGAAGGATGGGCATGTGGTTGGTGAGGCTCAAACTACTGATGTTGCACAAGGTGTGCATCAGGCCAGTTTGAACATAAGTAAGACCCCCACCACGGCAACTGCTAGTGAGAAATCACATGGAGGACCCAGGTGCCAAGAAACCAAGGGGGCTTCTAGTGCTTCAGCAAGGCTGAAGACTAAAGTCAAAAAGCTCAAAGATCCAGTAATGAAGGTTAACACTTCTAACCCTGGTGAGAGCAGATTTACACATGAGGAATTGATGGAAAATTTTCGTACCATTGCCAAAGATTTGAAGGCCTTTGAGAAGAACTTCTTTGTCCATGATGAGAAACATGGCTCTCATGCAGCCAGACTTGATACATTGGAGGAGTTGGCCACTGCACAGCATGATATGCTCAAGCTGCATGAAGCACAATTGGTGAAGCAAGCAAGGGTCATTCAAGCTCAGGGTGCTTCCATTGCCTCCATGAAGGGTACTATTCGAGCTCTGAGGAAGAAGTATCATACGTTGGTTCAATTCACAAAGGGGGAGAGATCTGGATTTAAGGGGGAGACTGTGCATGAAGAAGATGTTGTGAATGAACAAGGTGTTGAGATGGAGACTGAGGCCAAGGGGGAGGAACAGAAAGAGACTGGAACAGTGGCTGAGATTGTTTTGGAGGAAGATGATGTGAATGAAGACAGTCAGGTTGCAGATGAACCTGCAGTTATTAGTGCTGAACCTGAGATCAATGAGGATGATCTAACTATTGCTGAGTTGCTGGTAAAGTTGCCTGAAGTAGTCAAACCTACTAAGGGTGTAGTTATCAAAGAATCAGAGATTGTGAAAAAGAAGGATCTTCCTGTTGTAGATCCTAAAGATAAAGGAAAAGAGAAGATGATTGAAGAAGCAAAGTCTGATTCTGACTCTGAAATTGATGAAGCAAAAAGGAAGATTATGGAATATGAAGCTTCAGAAGCTCTTGCCAGACAGTTAAGTTTGGAAGAACAAGAAAGAGTGAACAAGGAGATAGAAGAAAGAAAACAGAAAGCTGATAAGAAAAAGCCTGTGAAAAAGACTCAGAAGAAGTCAATTTCAAAGCAGGAAACTGAAAAGAGGAGGACTATGGTGAGATTTTTATCTACTGCTCTTGGAAAGCCATTTCAATTCTTTTCCAGATGGACTCTGGATGAGATTGAGAAAAGTACAATGTCACCAGAGAAGCCATGCACTTGGAAGCAATGGAGGATCAACAGGTTGAAACTGAAGAGGTGGCATTGGTTCAAAGAAAGAGGAAGAGAGATCAGATCAAAGAACAGGTTACCACTGAAGGTAAGCCTGAACAGGATAAGGAACTTGTAGTGATTCCTGAGCAACAAAGTGTTCAAGAGATTGAGAAGAAGGAGGCATCTGTAAAGAAGGATGAGGTAGCTGAGAAAGCTGTTATGAAGGAAGTTGAGGTGTCTAATCAGAAAGAGGCACAATCATCAAAAGCAATAAGGAAGAAGTCTGTTGCTAAAAAGCCTAAGATGAGTAAGGAAGTGGAGGAACCTTCAAACATCTCCATGTGGATATACTTTGACAATAATCAGATAGATTATTTCAAAATATTCAGAAGTGATGGAACAAATGAAGTGTTTGCCAGTGAGATTGGGATCTTCAGAAAGCTGTCCAAAGGTGATTTGAAGAAAATGTATGAGATAGCTTGCACCAAAGAAATTGAAGATTTTGAGGAAGCAAGGATGCTGGTAGAAGATTTGAAGATTATGTTTGCTTTCTCACAGACAAAAGCAGAACTCAAGAAGAACAGAAAAAGAGATCAGGATGATAGCATTGGAGAAGGAAAGGCTATTTCCTGGAACACCTATGAAAATAGGGTGTTTTCAGTGACTTTTGAGAAAGGAAGAATGAGCTTCTTCCTAATGGATAAAAGATATGACTTTGAGCCAATCATGATGGGAAGCATGCTGGAAGTGAAGAAGAAATCAGAGAATTTGTCTGAACTTGATAAGGAGATGATTGGAAGATTAAGAGAACAGCTGCTAGAGTTGAATGCTCATTATTTTGATGAAGAAGTAATTGAGTTAAAGCAGAAGAAAGTTGTTGGTTGGGGAGTTGATCAAGATCTGAGATATGTTGTCCAGTTTGATGATGGATCAGATTTGTATGATGCTGAATGGGGAAGTATCTTGGATGAGTGCACAAGGG
Source organism: Centaurea solstitialis (assembly GCA_030169165.1). Classification (NCBI taxonomy): domain Eukaryota; kingdom Viridiplantae; phylum Streptophyta; class Magnoliopsida; order Asterales; family Asteraceae; genus Centaurea; species Centaurea solstitialis. The sequence goes on from CM058047.1 coordinate 28,393,949, forward strand.
AGAATTTAAAGGAGATGTATGAACAAAGATGCACTGTGATCAAAGTGGCTGTGAATGACAGAGACAATCCTGATCAAGCCAAAAAGAGGAAATTTGCACTAGAATGTTTGTTTTGGTTATTTGAACCTTTCAGACTTCTAGGTGTAAAGAATTCGAACTGTGAGGAGATAAAAGAATGGAGATGGTTTGAAAAGTGTAGGGTATACAACTTGAATGTCAATGGTCAAGAACTGGAGTATTATTTTGAAGAGTGTGAAACTGATGCACTAGATATTCAAAGGCTGCAGTGTATGATGAAGGTAAGTCTGAATACAAAAGGTGAACCTACAAGAGCTGCAAGGTTGCTGGTGAAGAAGATTGAAACCTATTTGAAGAGAAGACTCAGAAACTTAGCTCCTCATGCTGAGAAGTTAAGTTTAGGGGGAGATTGTTGAGTCTAATACCACTGCTCTCATGAAAAGTTAATACTGCTAATTACCACTGCTGGCAATGGAAGGTTACTACTGCTAATGAAGATTAGAGAATACCACTGCTGGTATGTGATGAAGATCAAGATTACCACTGCTGTATCAGATTACTACTGCTCTTGAAGATTACCATTGCTGGTTTTGAAGTTAACACTGCTGGTGCAAAGTTAACCCTGCTTATGTTTTTACTACTGCTATCAGAAGACGATAAGGAAAGGATTGTGATGACTTGAAGATATAGACAAGATACGATATGCTTGGAGATATTTTAGAGATTATCTTGTAAATCTAGTTTCCTTATTGTAATCTGTTATGTCGTATAAATAGCTGATAGGTTGGTTATTGTTAGATACGAGTTTTTGATAGCTTTTGTGTTAGAATTAGGAGCCTCAAGATTGTTCTTGAAATCCCTGCGATAGAGAAGTATTGCACGTCTGTTTTGAGCCTGTTCAAACAGATTGGGGCTTGTAGTTGTAATCATTAAGCTATTAAGATCAATATACACAGTTGTTTGAATTCATTGTTCTGTTTTTATAATCAAAGTGTTATTCCGCAAACTTCTTTGATTAAGTATTCTGTTCTTGATATTGAGGCTCAGCCTTCCACGAGCTCTCATAGCCGTTGATAAACGGTAAGACTTCAAACAATTTTTTTCTCATTTTTTACCCCTATATAAATACCGCTTTTACCTAACTTATTTTTTCACACCATCCATTCCAACTTTCTCACTCAAACCTCTTATACCTCAAACCTCTTCAACCTCTTCTAAACCAACTCTCATGAATCGAAACCCCGGATCTTTATCTTGTCCGTCGAGATGTAAACGTCCGGCGGAACCCGAGGCCTCTTCAAACCCCCTTTTTAATTTCGAAGTTTCCCATACCGGGTGCGATCCACAATATCCACCCGATTATGCGGTCGAAGTTTCTCCCAAAGGTTTTAGTCTCAAAATTTCTCATTCCGGGAGCTCTTCACAAGCTCCTCATCCCGGGAGCTCTTCACAAGCTCCTCAACCCGGGAACTCTCAACCATTTCCTCATCCCCGAGGCCTTTTCAACATTTCCTCCACCCAATTGAGGAACTCACCCCACCCCCCAATTCCAACAACCCGAACCCATACAAGATGATGACCCTTCCGATGAGGAAGAGATTGACCCTCCCCAACCCGCGGATGAGACCTGAGGTTTTACATCGCCCCGCATGGCCATCTTCGGGGTCGCCGGTTGGCAATTGTTTTGGCGAGAAAATCCCAGATCAAAGCCAAACATAGTTTCGATTTTAGTTTATTTAATTTCGTAATTTTCTTTATTATGTAATGTTTTATTTTAACTTAGTTAATTATGTAATGTTTTATTTTAATTAATTATGAATCTTATTTTTAATTAATTATGTAATGTTTTATTTTTAATTAATTATAATTGTTTATTTGTATTAAATAATTAAATAAATTAAAAAGTGAGAGGGTTGGGAGGGTTGAGGTACTGATAGCCTTAAGTTTACAAGTTTATACTATTTTAGTGGTTCACAAATAACACACACACACACACACTCTCTCTCTCTCTCTCTCTCTCTCTCTCTATATATATATATATATAGGTGAGCATCAGACGGGTTTTTCGGGTTTCGGGTTTTCGGGTTTCGGGGGGAAAATGGAGGCCCCGATACCCGATTTTCGGGGGATCGGGTTTTTCGGGTTTCGGGGTTTTTGGGTCACCTTAAATTTTTTTAACTTTTTTAAAAACACAAAGTTTATTACAGACTCAAGTAATCAAGAGTTCAAGACTCAAATCAAATTAACTAGTTAACTATTCAAACTATCTAATCTAACACTCAAATAATCAATGAAACATGCAACTATAAGGGTTGATTTGGAAATATATAAAACATATAAAATATATAAAAAAATCAAAAAAATAAAAAATCGGGTTTTTCGGACGAGTTTTTCGGGTTTCGGGGCACGACTTTTCGCACCCTACCCGACCCCGACCAATCCTCGGGGATTTTCGTTTTCGGGGAATTCGGGGTCGGGTTTTTCGGGTCGGGTCGGGTCGGGTTTTCGGGGGTCGGTTATATATATATATATATATATATATATATGTTTAGTAGAGGAAAGTTCAAATGTGAACCACTTTTTGGTTGTGAACGTGAGGACAACCGAGAGCGCGACACGTGGCGGATTTGAGTGTGGTCCCTCTCTTTAATTCAATGCCCTCCCATGAATCGCGCCTAGTCATCCGCCGTAGACTTGACGTGGCGCATAGTCATCCGCCGTGGACTTGACGTGGCGCCTAGTCATCCGCCACGTTTCGCGCTCTCGGTTGTCCTCATGTTCACAACCAAAAAGTGGTTCACATTTGAACCCACCCCATGTTTAGTAATTAAAAAGTCGGTAACTTCTTAAATAACATTTAATAACATATTAAATACTCTATTAATTTTGTATATTATATTGTTTATCATTAACTTTTTTTAAATCTTGTTAGATTGTATTTTTTTAATTTGATTCTTAGTCATTGATTTGATGATTGTTACCCTTGTTACGTTATATTTTTAACTTGATTTTAGTTATTGATTTGAGATCGTTACTTGATATTTTGGATTCATAAGAAAGTAAAATAAGATGTATACTTAATTTTGGTTTACAAAACCTTCTATTCAATCCTAAGAGTTCTAGATGCATAATAAAACTAACTGAAAATCCAGGAATAAAAAATCAATATCAAATACTAAAAGCTGGAATATTTTATGAAACCAACAAAAAAAATTTGTAATGGTGAATTCAGCTAAAAACACGTCGGGGATAGAACATAGTTTTGTGTTTTATTCAAAATATCAAGGTCGATTTAATTTGAAAAAGTATATTATTCCCGAAATCAATATAATTAATTTTTCCTTAGGTCAAACTACATTGATTTTTTTCTCGTTGACTGTGAGATATATGAATTTATATGGATTTTCTTTGTTTTTTTTATATGCTAAGTTTTTGTATGAATTATTGTTTCAAATTAATTTAATAAATAATATTTGTGATTCAAAAGAACATGAATCAGTTAATTTTGGAATAGATCAGTAGATTGCACTTTTGGTTCTTAAAGTAATAAAGTTTATTCAATAACAGATTAGTTATTTATAACGGTTGTTAACTAACATTAAATTTCACAAATAGCTTTTAACAATTAGATTTAAAATTTAAACAAATCACATAAACCACTAGTGTACTTCTCTTTATCTTATTTGTTAATCTTTTTGTATAAATGGAATTGCAAAATAACAAAATCTCTTTTGTTCAACGGATGGACTTACACCCTAATCTCGAGTTTTTTTTAAATAAGCAAAAGAAGAAAAGAATTTGAAAGGAAAACCAGAAAATCGTGTTTTCGAGTTTCATTTAACGAAGAAAATGAGAGAGAATTGAACTCCAGAATAGAATATTAAAGTTGTTAATACTAGGGTTAACACGTAAATTAATTATGAGAGAGAGAGAGACAAAATAGTACTTACAACTTTTTCATGAAAACCAAAGAGGAAGAGATCAGACGATAATTCGGCTGAAAGCCAAAGGCATTCTCGTAGAATCTGCAAAGAAATGGATGTGATTTCTTTCTCAATGCAACCAGTGAGTATCCTCGATAATGTCAATACACCCATCAACTACAATCTCCACATTGGAGCAAACCGCTATAATTCACGAACCTATGCGTTGAAAACCAGGGAATCCGCATCCACCCACCAAGTGTTCGACGAAATGCCTCTATCAACAGATTCTTTGGTTTGGAACACCGTTATCCAAACCCATTTAGCAAATCTCGATTATTCCAAGGCGGTGACCACTTACCACGGAATGTTATCCGTGGTGTCCGACCCGATAGGCACACTCTCCCCGGATCTTATCGGTCTCTAGGCTATCGGGCAGCTTGTCTCTTGGCAAGCAACTCCATGGGCAGGCTGTGAAGCTGGGTGTCAACAATGATGTTTATGTGACTGGTGGTTTGATTCAATTGTATGGGAATCTTGATGGGGTTGATGCTGCAAAATGGGTGCTTGATAATTCTGAGAAAAAGATGAGTTCTGTATCTTGGACATTGTTGGCTAAGTTGTATATTAAGCAAAACAAACCTGCATTGGCTATTGACCTTTTCAATCAGATGGTGGAGGTAGGAGCTGAGATTGATGCTGTTTCATTGACAACTGTTATAAGTGCTTGTGTTGTTCTGAAATCATTGAAAGATGGTAGGAACATTCATCAGACAGCTAGGAAACATGGGTTGGAGATGGATTTGTTGGTGAGCAATTCTCTCATGAAAATGTACATTGAATGTGGTAGTGTTAAAGATGCTTGTTGGCTTTTTGATCAGATGCCATCACGAGATGCCATTTCATGGACTTTGGTTATTCAGGGGTATGTGAAAAACGGACAGATAAACGAAGGGTTTAAGTTATTTAGAAAGATGATAACCGAGGCTAAAATAAAACCAGATGCGGTATCGATTTCCAGCATTCTTCCAGCTTGTGCGAGAATGGCAGCCCATAAAACCGGCAGGGAAATACATGGCTACTTGATTAGGAATGTAGTTCCCATAAACGTCAAAGTTGAAAATGCTCTGATAGACATGTATGCAAAGTCGGGATGGTTGGAGTATGCTTCAATGGTGTTTTCGAGGATGAAATCTAAAGACGTTGTTTCGTGGACCGTGATGATATTGGGCTACAGTTTACACGGCCGAGGCAATCTTGGAGTTGAATTATTCAAGAAAATACCGAAAATAGACATAGATGAGATCAGTTATGTGACAGCCCTCTTTGCTTGTTGCACTGCCTGTATGGTTGAAGAGGGTATGCATTACTTCAACTGCATAAAGTCGCCTAAGCTGGTCCATTGTGCTTTAATGGTTACGCTTCTATCTCGTGCTGGAAAATTTGATGAGGCAAGAGCCTTTATTGAGGAACGTAGTGTAGCAAGGCAGACGGAGGTGGTTAGAGCGTGGATAGATGGATGTAGGATTCATAAAAACTTAAGCACGGGAAAAAGATTAATCGAGCAGCTATGTGATCTGGAGCCCCTTAATGCAGATAACTACATAATGATGTCAAATTGGTATGCACAAAGTGGGAAACCGGATGCAAGTTCTGTATGGAGACAGACGATAAGAGACATGGATTTGACACCAAAGATCGCGTATAGCTGGATAGAGTTTAGAAACAAAGTTCATGTCTTTAGGACAGGAGACGTTTCACATCCGAGATCCGAGCGTATATATTGGGAGTTAGAGTGCTTGATGAAGAGCTTGGAAGGAGAAGGATTTCGTTGGAGCCCAGATTTCAGTTTTCATGACGTAGATGAAGAGCGCGAGTGTGTTCCAATTGGTCATAGTGAGTTGTTGGCGATATCTTTTGGATTGATTAGCACCAGAAGTGGCACGACTGTTCGTGTAACCAAGAATCACCGCGTTTGTCACAGCTGTCATGAGGCTGCAAAATATATATCTAAAGTGGTCAGTAGGGAGATTATATTAAAGGATCCGAACTGTTTTCACCATTTTAAGGATGGGATTTGCTCTTGCCAGGACTTATACTAGTTGGTTTTCAAAGTCATCCCATGACTCAAATGAAATCAGACACAAAAAAAGAGGTCTAAAGTTTTGCAAGCACAACTACATGCTACTGTAAATGTGAAAGTTGGAAAGAGACCCAAGAGTCTTATTGTGGCTGAAGAGAGAAGACCTCTAGACTTATGTGGCAACAAGGTACTTGGAATTTAATTCATTAACTGTCAATTTTCTCAACTAGATTTTGCTAAACCTGGTTGTCATAAATGATAACCACGAGATTTAGCAATTAGTTTTACTTCCCAAGATAATGGTGAAAAACCTGTATTGGATACCTTATGTTTACCTAAAAATAATCTTGAACCTTCATGCCATTGAGATCCTAATTGTCAATAAAATGGTTCATAACTTGTGCAGTGTGAATGATTGCAAATATGTTTTTTTTTTTAATTTCATTTCTTATTCAAATCATCAGTATTTTCTTCATTCATTTGGATTCCTGGAGAACAAGAATGAGAAATGTCTAACGGGCCATTTACCAAAGCGCATGCCCTTACCAAGGTTGTGTTTGGCAAACTAGCTGATAAGATGGCTGGTAGCTGATAAGCTATCTTATTAACAAATTATGTTTGGCAATAACTAGCTTATGAGAATGTAAAATGACCCAAAAGGGTATCTTGAGGTACAATAATTAATATTAATAAGGGTATAATTGGAAAAAGCTACAAAAAGCTCCTAAACCGCTACTCCAACTAGCGTTTTAATAAGCTAGCTTATTTTTGCCAAACACAGCCCTAGTCAAATTATCTTACCGGATGAATATGACAAAGACCAAGAATCTTACCCGGTAAGAGCTAAGACAAGTCCAAGAGTCTTACCCGGTAAGTGAGGGCAAAGACTTTTACCACTGTTAACACTTTCCGGGATTTTTTTTTTGCATATGATACCGTTTTGGTGGCCTAAAATCTTACATGGTAAGTAAATCATAGTGTTGAATTCTACCGGTAAGTGCTTACCCAAGCAAGCGTTTGGTATAAATAAGATGTGAAGTCGAATGGTAAAAAGACTTTTGACACTTGTTATCTACACATTCTTTATCAAGCATTATCTCCTAGCTAAAATCCTAAAAATGATGATTACTCTCATGCCATAGGCAGATCTGAGGGCCATATTTTAAATCTGTTAAGTTGCAGATCCAGTTTACAGTTTTGCTATAAAATGGAACAGCTGAAGGAAACCTGGGAGATTGTTGAAGTGAGCTTGTTTTCTGGATTTGTGTGAAACAGCTAGAGAGGTTCTCCTGAAAGAATCCCTATGAAAAGGCAGACTTTTTGGAATCCTGAGACATCATCAATAATCGAACGAGCCCTCAACTACCCTCATCAATCATGTTTGCTACAAGATGAGTTCAGGGTAACGGTTCATACTCTTGAGTTGTTGATTATCTCAAGCTAAAAATTTCGGTTTCTAATTTCTTGTGCTCTTGGTTTTCATCTTGTTATGGTTACGATTTATTGATTATCTTGATTAACAGGCTAACAATTACGGTTTCTAGTCTCTTGTGCTTCCGATTTTTTCATAGGGTCAATATTGTAATTTTATTCAAGTTGTGAGGCTTATTTATTAGTTTGTAATAGTAAGGTTTACTTTGTAATTGTTGTAAAGATGGAAGGGTTTATTGTGTAAATATCGTTAGGGATATAAATAGAAGTGGAAGGAGTTAGATTGAGTAAGGAGCTTAATTGTAGTACTTAGAGAGAGAAGTTTAGAGAGAGATTGAGTTAGCGTTTCATTGTACGTATTCATGAAGAAATGAAGATGATGGTTGTGATTGATACATGATTAGTGTGATTATGAACTGAATCTAGGACTCACAGTATCGCCCAAATGAAACTTTGAATTGGAAAACCCAAATAAGTTTGAATTTCACCTCTCACATCTAAAGAGGTTATGGACCGAATCTACAGAAGTGTAATTATGAAATGAATCTATAGAAGTTTGAATATACTAAGTTTTGATCGAGTTTCAAGAATGATTCTCACTGCTATTTAAAGAACCAACACACCAAGGAAGTAAACCACTATTTAGGCTATGTTTGGTAAACTAGCTGCTAAGCTAGCTGGTAGCTGATAAGCTAGCTGTTGATCGATAAGCTAGCTTATGAACAAATTATGTTTGGAAAAATAGCTTATGAGTATGTAAAATGACAAAAAAATGTATCTTTGAATTTAATAATTAATATTAATAAGGATATAATTGGAAAAAGCTACAAAAAGCTCCCAATAAGCTACTCAAAGTAGCCTTTCAAAAAGTTAGCTTAATAAGCTACTCAAAGTAGTGTTTCAAAAAGCTAGCTTAATAAACAACTCAAAGTAGCGTTTCAAAAAGCTAGCTTATGATACATGTTTGGATAGACTAGCTTATAAGCTAGCTTATTTTTGCCAAGCACAACCTTAAACATGAGGCTATTAAAACAAAGCCGGCACCGGACTAAGCTAACAAAACAAGCAGAAAAGCAAGAATGAAGACAACGAGACGAAATTTTTTAATGGGGGTGTGGCCTCCGATTGAATAGGACGGTACTCTTATTCTTTTGCTAACGAGATTTCTACCGCATTATTGTAATCATATGAGATCTCACTAGGCTCGTAGCCTAACACTTGTTCATGTGTCTGTATCTCCACAGGGTTCCTTAGCGGCAAAATACCATATTTGGTGCAGATAAGAGCACCTTGGGTTCGGGCTTTGGGTATAGGAGAGCGCCACTTTGGGAGCAACATGGTATGTTTTATCTAGTGACTAAATCTAGATATCATAGACCATTAAGCTTTTGGTCTCATCATTCTTAGGGGGTGTTTGGTTGAGGGTATTGAGGGGTCAGGAATGGGAATGATAATGAAAACTGCTGTTTGGTTTGATATTATATAATGTAATCATTCCTGCAGATTCCATTAATTTCCATTCCTGACCAAATTGGGAGGAATGAAACTTTTATTTCTACTTGGTTCTTTTTTCCATGCATTGTTCCATCAATGGATGTTAAATGAAATATCTTTTGTATTTTCAAGTTGGCAAAACATATTTTTTAATATGAAGCAATTTTTCATTGATTATATTGGTTTAACCAAACAGCATCAATGCAATGCTCATTCCTATTCCCATTCTCCTGCATTCCCATTTTCATTTCCATTCCCATTCCCTGAAATGAACCAAACGCCCCCTTAATTCATATGTAAAAATTACTCTCGATGATTTGTCCCTTCCACTAAGAGCTAGATGACAGAGAATTTTATAGTTTCATTATTTAATGACTACCTTTTGGTGAATTAGGTAAATATAGATATATAGTGCAAGTCTTGCCGAATTTTTTTTACGTTTGTAATCTATTCAAGCTTAAACTCGACCCTATTTTAGGGCGTTACAGAATCCAATGCTCAAAACAATACCGAATAAATAAGAAAGTTATTTGAACACATACTTAGCCAAAACGCAACGTACTTTGCTTTCTTATCATCTAATCACTCCAACACCTTACTTCAACATATTTAAGGGGGTACTCCAACCTTTGCTTTGCCATTCCAACCATTAGATCATATTTGGTGCACATTTAGACCATTTTAAACTCTTAGTCTAAGTTCTTCCAAGTCGTAGTTCTCTATCCAAACCTTTAGATCACATTTTAGCCATCTATCTCTCATCTTAGCATCATACTTAAGCATCAAATGAACCTATACATCACACTTACGGCATATTAAGAGCATGGGTGTGTTATATTCTTTAGGGAATAATTTCTGTTAATATTCTTTAGGAACAAAGAGTCAAAGACCAACACTTGCATGGCTTTTTGGCTCATTTTCTTTGGATAACTTGATACATTCTCATCTAATACAAAAGGGATCTCTCTAGGTGTGGATGTTAAATATACAGTGCAAATGAAGTGTTATATATGAAGGTGTTTATCAGTTTTCCATATTTTTTGAGCTTTTACCTTGAACCTCCCCCCACTCTCTCTCTATATGTGTGTGTGTATACACATACATATAAACTTGGGATTATGTGAGACCACAACTTTACACTTGAAACTTCACAATGTTTTTGCTGTGAAAGTTTGAATTTTTATAATTTTTACAATATTTTGCTGCAAAGTTTCAAATATAAAAATACGTTCTTACAAATCTCAAAAAACATGTTGGTGTAACGTGAATTCAATCCTATATATTGTATAGGAATTAATTTGTTCCTTAGTAATTATATTACGTAATATAATAGATGACTATATATATGTGCGTGTTTATGTACATATTTTACAACAAATTTAAGTGGTGAAATAATGAAAGGTGTAAGTATATTTTCAAATTCCAATCAAATATAATAAAATGAAATAAGCAAATTCAATCTTCTATACTTTGATAGAACACCCGTTTGAAATCCTTCATGTGTTTCACGTACAAACAAGATGCTACAACAAGAGACCCATTTGCTTCTTCCCCACGAAGAATCAAGAAATCACCATCAAGCGCATCTTCTGTTCCTGGACCCGTAAATAACTCCTTTCCCCAACCGAAATCGATACCGTGCATCGGCAGAGTTAACCAACTTATCACCCCTAGATTCGGGTTGACGTAAAACGGCCCTCCTTCGTCACTAGTCCATTCCAAATCTTGAAACTTTGATATGTCTTCTTGGTTCTTCAAGAAATCGATCATTGAGCTCACATACTCGTCGTTCACCTTCTCGATGGCTTCTTTTATTTTACTCGAAGCATACCCTAATGGGTTTGAAACAATCTCACCGGCCGTCCCAGTGGCGATCACGTCAAGGATGGCGTTTCCGAAGTACTTATCCGGCAACGGCGGGTTCATCCTGCTTCTGACGTCAACACAGATTCCTATCGAAGTTGGTTGCTCGGGTTCAAGATTACGAACCATGCATGCGGTTCGCCATGTGTGCGCAGTGACAACCTCGTAACGTGTAAAACCACGGTCTTCTTCGTTTCTTCGGTGTTCGTTAGCTTTATTTCGCAGTTTCGTTACAAGGATTTCCGTTAATTTCAACATTGCTATGGTGGTTTCCTCCCTCCTTTCATTCTTGTCACTAGATTGACCTGTAAGGGTCGGGGGAGGACAAAACTGTAAATATTGATCGACAGTACTCGAACCTGTAGTCGTCGTCATCGTGGGCTTACTGTCACCAGCACGCAAAACATTTCTGTCGAGATAGGGTGGTGAAGCCACTTGCTCGCCACGACAAACCCTAGCCCATTCAGAAAGAAAATGCAAAGCGCTTTGCCCGTCTACAACGGCATGCGATATACAAAACCCTAGAGACCAACCTCCGCAATCAAACCTTGTGATTTGCAAAAGCAATAATGGAGTTTCTTCAAGGGGCGTATGCCCGTAATCAACGGACGGAATAAGGTGGTTTAACAATGGAGACTCCAAGAAATCATCTACGTCATCTAGTTTTACGTCAGCATATGCTTCCGTCAACTGAACACCGGCCGAGTTACAGTCAAGCGCCAGACGACCACCGGCTAGGGAAGATAGCCGGCCGGCTAAAGGGTAGAAATGAACAAGGGTAGTGGTGAGGGAAGTTATTAGGGTTTTTAGAACTTTGTCCCAACCATCTGAGGGTTGTGCGTAGAAGTAGATGGTTGGGACATGGGTGGTCATACCGGTCTGGTCAAGCTCCGAGAGGGCTAGCTGACCGGACCATGTTGGTCCACCTGGTTTGATCATAGAAGAAGGCTTGATGGTGACTCTCATTTTGGTTGAAGAAAGAGGGTTTGAAGGTTTAGGCTATTTATAGGGAAATATAAAGTGGTCATGAGAAATGTGTGAGACTTAAGATAGGCAGAAAACAAGGTGAGGGTGTTTGATTGCTAATGTTCAATAGGAAGGCTAGTTCATTACTCTTTTTGTTCATAATCCACCAATTAAATATAGCCTTTTATATATGACACCACAAAAATATGAAATTTCACAAGTTTTTGGAAATCTTGAAAAATGGATCACCAACAAATTATGGTTGTCAATAATTTTTGTAATTGTTTGGAAGGCTAAAAAATTAAGTTAATTAATTGACAAGATAATCTGCGTTTTATGGGTAATTAAGTAATTCTCTATTTATTAAATAAACTAATTATTTTATTGACGGATAATCTACCAAAATTTTGTCGGTGAAACTGTTGTTGAAATGTAAATTAAACAAAATTTCTTATTTAATGTTATAAAAGATAAAAGATTCTATTTTTTAAGCCACTTGGAGCGATAGCATCCTTCTTCTCCTTATCGTAACACTTTCACAAACATTTTCTAAACTTTCCATAAACAAGTATTCAAATCTTCAATTAAATATCACAAGATTAATAAGTTACCGATCAAAACTAACTAAACTAATTTACAAACTAACACGAAAATTTTCACTTTATCATGTCGATCGAAAAATAGATAAACAAAATAAATTTTAAATCAAACTCTGAGCAATTTTGCCATCATCAAGGCTACTTTAGAAAATATATGACTCCCAAACTCTTTAAACAACCTTTTAAACATAATGTACTTTGTTTTATACATAATCTCTTAAAAACTCTTAATTACAATTTACAAGTATATATATGTCAACTTAAAGTACTAATTATGTTGATGCATTGTTGTTTCCCCCAAATGACACGGTTCACCCTCTCACGTCAAATCGAAAAGACCATTCACTCTCCTAGAATGACAATTTGCTCTCCCAAAATTCTTAATACAAGAATATTTCCAATGCAAGTTTCTTACAAGCAAAAAGTATAATGATTTATAGGAACTATCATTGTAGATAGTTCTTAAATAAGAACCTTCATTATTACCTTGATGTTTGGTGTTAAATGACATAATAATAGTTTTTTTTCTTAACTTTATTATTAATAATTATATATTTAATATAATAATTGTTGAAGTTTAAAAAATACATGAGACCATAAAAAAATCTTATAAAAACTACATATTTTATATGAGTTCTTATTTTGGTGAGTTGGAAGTGGGTAGGCAATAAAAATTTTAAAAATAAGGCTCTTATCATAGATGCTCTTAATAATATTGGTTTCCCCATATCAACGATATACTCTTCTCTTCTGCTCGATTAAGACAATCACATACAATCGAGTAGGGTTTTATCATTTGTTCTATGGCCCGATTTCTTCTTTTGTTCTCGATCAGGTAAGGTTACTCGATTTCCTCTTGGCTAAAGATCGGCTTCTTCTGCTTTTTGTTTTTAAATTTCAAATTTCAAATTTGAAGTTTGAAATATGAAATAGAGAATAAAGGCTTTGTAGTTCGGATTAGAGCTGTTTTATTTCCCCGGCTAACTACAACCACCATGAAAGCTGAAAAACCTACCAACCACGAGAATTTGCACGCTTGTTGCTCCTTATACCGGTTAGTGTTATTTTAAAGAAGAAACCTAAATTACCCAGGTGTCATACTTGTTATTTTTCATCATTTTTATCTATTGTATGAATCTTTATACCATTTGAATATAAATGTAGAGAGAGAAAGAGTAAAAGAGGGAAGAGAGAGATAGAGAGAGCTGGGTTCATTGGGTTTCCATACCCTCACCCATACCTACCCGCCCTAGCCATGAACCCCGTAGCATGAACTATTGAACTTGTCGAACTCTCTCCGTTTACCCACTTAATGTTAAGTATAGCCTAACAAACATATGCTTATAATCAGTAGGAGGAGGAGATGCTTACTATAGTAATCTGATAATGTTGGTTGGCAAACCAACAATTAGCTGTAGCCAATATCTCCTTGATGACAAGTTTAACATGTATTACATAGAGAGAGAGAGAGAGAGAGGAAAGTTCAAATGTGAACTTAATTATGGTTGTGAACATGACGAATCTCAGCCACTTATTCGGTCAATAAATGCGGCTTTGACCGGGTCCCCTCCTTTAATAATCTTTACCCTCCCATGGATCGCGTCAATCCTCCGTGATCGCGTCCACCGTAACTGAAGATGTGTGGCTGAGATTCATCTTCACGTTCACAACCAAAATTGAGTTCACATTTGAACCTAACCCGGCCTATATATATAACTCTTCTCTCTCTCACTCACACACACTCTCTCTCTATATATATATATATATATACAGAGAGAGAGAGAAAGAAAGAAAAGTTCAAATGTGAACTCATTTTCCATTGTGAATGTGATGAGCAACGAAATCGCGCCACATGGCAATCTAAATCGTCGCCTAAGCTTTATTCAGACTGAAAGCAAGTTTTATTCAGTCTGAATAAAGCATGAATATTCAACTAAATATTGTCACGTGACGCGATACTAGTGGTCTTCATGTTCATAATGAAAAATGAGTTCACATTTGAACCTGACCATATATATATATATAGGGTCAGGTTCAAATGTGAACGCAATTTTGTTTGTGAACGTGAGGACCACTAAAATCGTGCCACGTGGTAATATTCACTCTGAATATCATGCATTATTCAGAGTGAATAGTTCACAATGAAAGATAGGTTCACATTTGAACTTTTCTCTCTCTCTCTCTCTCTTTATGTATATATATATATATATAGAGAGAGAGAGAGAGGCAGGTTCATACAAGAACCATATCCCTTTGTAGGAACAAAGGAACAAATACTAGCTACTTGTTTTACCTAAATAATAGTTATTATATTCTTGGTAATTAAGGTTACTTTATACCCACTTTCCATCTAAGGATTAGGGGTAAAATAGGTATACAACATATTTTGATCTTAGAACTATATTATTTTATATAGCCTACAATTGTAATGCAATTCACACATGATTTTATATTAAAAATCATATGTGATCTATATAGCTTGCAAGTCTAATATCCATAGTTCTTTCAAAATTTATAGTAAAAATCATATGTGATCTATTTAGCTTACACCTATAATATCCATATTACCTACATGCAGGGTCGATCCTAAGGTTTCTGATGCCTCGTGCAGTAAGGCTAAAAAGATGCCCCTGGTCGATTCTTAACGAACACAACATACTATTTTTTTTACAGGTTCGAAACAAAATGGAGCGGCGGAGTTGTTTGAATGTTACGATGTCATTCTAATTAATGGGCACCTAATTGATTACCTTAATGGTTTGGGCATGAGCCAATTGTTTATATGATATTAAACTCATAACTAACAACATATTGGAATTTGATGCCCCCTGGGCTTGTGATGTCTTGTGCGGTCGCACGGGCTGCACATGGTCAGGGCCGACCCTGCCTACACGTCTAATATCCAAGTCAATATCACATATGATTTTTAAAATTACGTACAAAATCATATGTGATTTTACAAGTGATTTTAAACTAAGCAAAATCATATGTGATTTTACAAGTGATTTTAAACTAAGCAAAATCATATGATCACAAGTGATTTTATAAGTGATTTTAAACTAAGTAAGATCACATATGATTTTTAAAGCTACCTACAAAATCATATGTAATTTTACAAGTGATTTTACTAAGCAAAATCATATGATCACAACTGGTTTTATAAGTGATTTTAAACTAAGCAAAATCACATATGTTTTTTATAATTACGTAAAAAATCATATGTGATTTTAAACTAAGCAAAATCATATGATCACAAGTGATTTTATAAGTGATTTTAAACTAAGCAAAATCACATATGTTTTTTAAAATTATGTAAAAAATCATATGTGATTTTAAACTAAGCAAAATCATATGATCACAAGTGATTTTATAAGTGATTTTAAACTAAGCAAAACCACATTTATTTTTCTTGTTCAAGCAAAATCACATTTAAACTAAGATATTTTATGTTTAAAAGAAGGGAAATCAAATATATAAACAAAGTTGGTAAGATATTTTATTTTGAAAAAAATGAGGGAAAATCAAATTTGGTAAAGATATTTTGTGTTTAAAAGTAAATCAGATATGTGTATTGCTAAAAAGTAATAGTTTACCAAAATACCTTTCAACTAATTAAATTGATATTGAATTGTTTTTGGTTTAATAAATAGAGATATGTGGCTATAATTAATTCCTTTGTTCCTACAAATTGCAATTGTTCTTACTTGAACCTACTTATATATATATATATATATAGAGAGAGAGAGAGAGGGAGTTTCAATTGCAAACCATAAAAAACGTGCAAACCGTGCAAACTCATGGTTGCACACGTAAATCAATGAAAAATCTTTTGTAGAGTTGTTTAATATGATGAAAATGTTTCATATACTAAATTTTTTGATGACATTGTTTCATATGAAGGTATTTATTTACGTAGAAATGAAAAAGTTTCACAAAAACGAGGAAAAAGTTTCATATGAATAAAAAACACCAAAATATGAAACAATTTCATCAAAATTTGATGTTTATGAAACATTTTCATCATATTAAGCAACTCAATGAATCAATTTCATCGATTTTACGTGTGCAACCATGAGTTTGCACGGTTTGCACATTTTTTGTGGTTTGCAATTGAAACTCCCTCTCTCTCTCTCTCTCTCTCTCTCTCTCTATATATATATATATATATATATATATATATAGGTCAGAATCAAATGTGAACTCATCTTTCATTGTAAATGTGAGGACAACTAAAATCATGTCACGTGACAATATTCAGTCTGAATAAAGCTTAGGCGTGTGATTCAACGTGATTGCGCTTAACCTTTATTCACTCTACATGCGTGTTCGTCAGGGTGTATGATATTCATACTGAATAAAGCTTAGATTGCCACGTGACACAATTTTAATGGTTCTTACGTTCACAATAAAAAATGAGTTCACAGTTCACACTAGCCATACGTTAGTTGACATGCTTATGAAAAGATTTTATCGGCTATGTTGTTGATTTTAGTTTTTCTTCGAACTTAGTAAATTAAATATCAATAGATGAGTTTGCAAAAGATTTGTCTATGATGATATTGCTATCCACCGGTGGGTTTGTTGAGACGATTCCGGAAAAACACCAAGGGGCTGTTCGTTTTTAACAAATTAACTCTTAACATCTCCTAAGTCTGAAAATTAAGGAGCTGTTTGATTCGTACAATCTGATGGAATCTAATGGAATTGAAATGTTTAATTCTTTTTAACCAAATTTCATTCCTTGTTTGGTTCATAGAATGAGAAAGATGAAATCTCTAAATTCCAACAAATTTCATATATGAAGGATTTGAACATTACATCATAAAACCAAAAAATTTCAATGAATTAAAATTTGATATTTTCATAATTTTAAAATTAGCGTTTTCAGAATTTCGTTGTATTTTATTTTATTAAAGTATTTGTAATTGGCTTATTAGATTATTTGTTTAAGGTATTTATGACTTATTTTATTTAATAATTAATTTGTTAAAATATTTAATAATTATTTTATTAAAATATTAATTAATATTTTACTAAATTTGTTAATGAAAATAACTATTTTATTAAGTTATTTAATAATTAACTTATCGATACATTTTTAGTTAAAAAAATAGAATATTTAGTAACTATATTAAAGTATTTTTTTTCAATTAAAATTATCAAAAAAGAGTATTTTGGTCACTTATCAAAGTTTTATTTTAATTCCAAAACTACGTTCTATGAACCACACATACAGACTCCAATTCCTTTAACAGATTCTATTTTAAGTCTGTCAACTAAACTTGTGGTTAAACCTGACAACATTCCATTTCAATTCCTTCAAAGTCAAATTCTTTTAACAAATTTCATTCTATTCAAAAATATTCTGCAAACCAAACGTCATCTAAAAGGTTTGTAGACTTAAAATTGTTTGTTTTATTTTTAAGAAAAAGCCAAAAAAAACTTTTACCACCCTCTAAAATTTTAAGAGGTCACCATTCAACTCTTATTTTTAAAATGTGAAATGAGATCCCTTATAAAACAAACAACGCTTGAATTTCTCGCTTGCTCTTTAATGTTCAAGATTTATTATTTCCTTAAATTCTCTAGGTTGGTTTCTTCATTTGTTTAAACATATTATACATATTTTATTTTATAGTTCTGTCTAAGGGTCACTAAACACTTATCAAGTTAGTTACCTTTCCGAATGAAAATAGCTAGGATTGGTAAACAAGAAGTGAAGAACCAAATGGTCATTTTTTATTTTACAATTTATCATAGAGTTTTTTGTTCATTACGTACCATATTAGTTACTATCTACTAAACAATCTCTTAGATGAGTTGATTTAATACAACTTTCTGTTGTATTCGAGTTTTGGTAATTTAATTCAACTAAACTTGAACAATTGATCAATAGAAATGGATGACTATGTCAGTTTCGTTTCATCTAATATTTTGATCGATCTTTAAATCATTTTAACCATATTCCTATTCTTACGTCAAGATGCAAAATACCAATATTATATAAAATAAGTTTTTTTCTATACCTCAATAGTAATTCTCTTGGATTTTAAACTGGCATATAATTTTTGTTGATAGGCTGGCATAAGATCTATAATATTTATTTATTCATAAATATATTAGAGCATCTTTAAAATAGAAAAAATCAAGATTTTGGAAATCTTTTAATTTTAACAAGTTCCAAAATGGAGGATGTAAGAGAAAATGCAAAATCTCTAAATTTGAAGAACTCTTCAAAAATGATTATTGTGAGAAAGTGAGACTTTTGTCAAACCACAGGGACCAAAATTGGACCAAATCGCATATTGTAGTGGCTAATGTGTATTTTTTAAACTGTAGGGACCAAAAATGAGACTTTTGTCAAACCACAGGGACCAAAAATGTATTTTACTCTAATTTTTTATTAAATTCCACTAATAATAACTTTTGAAATGAAATGTTTAAATGAAAGAAATAATATTTTATTAGATATATGTAATATTTTATGGAGATATTATTAATAGGGTTTACTTCACGAAAGTGTATCGAACTTGTCATGAAAAATTATTGTATGTACTGTACTTCCATTTTTACCATTTGATGTATCAGAGTTTAAAAAATGGTCATTGTATGTATCCAACTTTTATGAAAACCTACCATTTGATGTATTCAACTTGTCATGAAAGTGTATCCAATTTGTCACGAAATACATTAAATTGTAGGTTTTGATAGTTTTGATACGCCAAATGGTAAAAATGGAAGTACAATACATACAATAACTTTTCGTGACAAGTTCGATACACTTTCGTGAAGTAAACCCTTATTAATATGTAAAGACTAAGGTGGCGTTTGGTTCGCTGGAATCCGGCGGAATTTGAAGGAATTGGAATGGTCAATTCCATTCCTACGTTTGGTTCATCTTTTGAATTTTCAGAAGGAATTCAAATTCCACAAATGATGGAATGTAGATTCCTTAGGTTTTAGTAAGGAATTTCAATTCCTTCCTACCGTCTTTTAAGATGGTGTTTTAGCAAGGCATGACACCACCTTTACCGCCACCTACCCGCCACCATCGTTACCACCACTACTCGCCACCATCGTTACCGCCACCGCCACCGCCACCATCGTTACCGCCACTAGCAGCCGCCACCATTACCGCCACCCGCCACCACCATCGTTACCGCCACCCGCCACCACCGTTACCGCCATCCGCCACCGCCGTTACCGCCACCCGCCACCGCCGTTACCGCCACCCCGCCACCGCCGTTACCCGCCACTACCACCGCCACCGCCGTTACCCGCCACTGCCACCCACCACCATCGTTACCCGCCACCCGCCACCACCACCGTTACCGCCACCGCTACCACCACCGTTACCGCCACCACCACCGTTACCGCCACCGCTACCACCACCGTTACCGCCACCCGCCACCACCACCGTTACCGCCACCGTTACCGCCCACCGCCTGTTACCGCCGTCGCCACCGCCGTTACCCGCCACCTGCCACCGTCGTTACCGCCATCCGCCACCGCCACACCCACCACCGCCGTTACCGCCACCCGCCACCGCCGTTACCCGCCACCACCGTTACCGCCATCCGCCACCGCCACCGCCACCACCGTTACTGCCACCGCCGTTACTTGCCACCTGCCACCCACCGTCGCCGTCTCCACCACCTCCTCCACCCCTCACCAATACCATATATTCAATGAACTAAAGATACATATTCAATTTTTTTTGACAAATTCCAATTCCAATTCCTCTCAACCAAACGCATGGTCAAAGATTGTTAAATTCCATTCCAATTCCTTTGACAGATTCCAATTCCAACAGATTCCATTATGCGAACCAAACACCACCTAAGGTGTCATTTACTAAACTAAGTGCTTACCTAGTCATTTATCTCATATTCTCATTGGATCAATATAACAACAATTGAGAATTTTATTCGATAGGAGGAGTGATGTGAAGATGAAGTCTAACAAAACCACCAAGATCATTACATTTACAGCCCATTTCAACCACTGAAAAAACTACTAAAAATAATGAGACCCTTCTTGAACACTAAAAAACCAACTCTAACCAACACTAAAAACATCTTGTATATCATAATAACAATAAACATCTTAATCTGTTAAGCTTTTAATCAATAAATACATTTAATTAGAATACTTTGTATTTTTAAAGACCTACTTTATTGGCCTTCAAATATAAACCACAAAGGTGGTGGCATATTGATAGAAGACCTAAGGGGATGTGATAGAATATCCCACCTGGATTCAAATCAAAGCATTAGCATTTTAAGGTTATACTTAGTCTCATACAATCGTTTTCAATTTCAAAATTGTTTCCACAAAACCTAAATGATTTTTTTTTCAATACAAACAAAGGAGTGTCGTTAACGACACCCCCTTATACCTATAATAAAAGTCAAAAGCTACCTAAAAGTTTAACAATATATTATTTTAAAATAAAAAGTAAATTTATTTATGATAAAAACTTTTTAAAATTATAAAAATATGTCATTTTATAGATTAGAGAAGGTAAAATAATCCTTACCCTTTTTGTATTTGTAATGGTGGGTTAAAGATGGTATACCCAAAATTCCTATTGAAAAAAAATCACACCAATCCCAAGTGCGAAAAGTGGCAACTGGTGTTCCCCAATCTTTCGAAAAGGTCACCGCCCCACGCCAACAAATGGTGACTTGCCTGGAACTTTCCCATCTATCTTTGAGTAAATTACGAATTTCGTCCTTCTGGTTTGTTAAAAATTACGACTTTCATTCTTATAGTTTAAAAACTGCAATTTTCATCCTTAAAACTTACAACTCACTGTTATTTTTGTCTTCACGGTTTATATTTTCTCAGTGATTCGGTCATGGTTTACGTTTTTCTTTACTATTTTGTCCCTTATACTTGACCTTAGCCTAGAAAAGAGAATTGAAATAATTTAGAAATTATAAAAAAACTAAAATGACAATTTTTAAACCACAGGGTTAAAACTGAAACTTATAATAAACTACAGGAACTAAAATTTTAAATATACTCTCTATCTGAATAAACTACTCAAAAAACCACATTCACACCCCTTGTCCCCCCACGTCTCTGTATCAATCCTTATTTTTTTAATTCCAAATTTTCATACGTTTTTATCATTTCTTATTATTTTTTTTCTTTTTTTAAGGTGTACAGGTCAAAGTCCGATTAATCTCTGAGAATTTTAAGGCTAAACATGGTTCGACTTAAATATCGCAGGTATGTGCACGAAAAGGTTTGAACTCAATTAAGACGCTATAAGTCTCGCGCAATAATCAATCCGCAATAACACTAGAAGATGTCATTCCTTATTTTCTTAGTCATATGGGTTTTGTTTCTTTCACAAATTCACATAATCTAGTAATAGTCAATCAAACAATCCAATCAATCCTCCTAATTATTATCAATAGCAGCTCTTTTCTTTTCTTGTTGTGTTCACATCTGTTTGAGGCATTTCGTCAAACACCTTAGCTGCATTCCAACTTAACCCAAGATTCCCTTTTTTTTTACTAAATCAAACTCATTGTTTCATTGATTACTTCCAAAATCGGATGGAATAATGAACATCAACAACAAATCAATGCAGCAGAAGAGGAGAAAGATAGCGAAAACTGAGGTCGCCAATGGAGTTGTTGAAGATATTATAAAGGGGAAACAAGAAATCAACCCAACTCAAGAATCCACCAAGGTTGTTACTTCTTTGTTTTTCCTCAACGACCAAGAAAAGATTGATAAAATCGACGATGGTTTGGATAAATCTATTCGGGTTCGAAAGCGGAAGTCTCAAACACCCTCTATTGTATCTGATAGTATAGCTGAGCCTGATTTGGGCTATGATTTGAATCTTGGCACCAGTAGCAGCGGCGGAGGAGCTGCGGCAAAAGGCGGTGGTGGTGGTGGTGGTGATGGGCCGCAGAGGAGGTTGTGGGTGAAGAACAGGTCACAGGATTGGTGGGATAAGTACAACAGTGCGGATTTTCCGGAAACCGAATTCCGAAAGGCGTTCCGAATGGGGAAAGATACGTTCGAGTTGATATGCAACGAGCTAACGTCCGCGATTGCGAAAGAGAACACGATGTTACGAGACGCGGTGCCGGTTAGGCAGAGGGTTGCTGTGTGTATATGGAGGTTAGCCACTGGTGAGTCTTTAAGACTTGTTTCCAAAAGATTTGGATTGGGGATTTCCACATGTCACAAGCTTGTTCTCGAGGTTTGTTCTGCGATAAAGGACGTATTGATGCCGAAATATCTCCAATGGCCGAACGATGGTTCGATGAGGGTGATCAGCAATGAATTTGATTCACTTTCGGGTATACCGAATGTGGTTGGATCAATGTACACAACTCATATACCGATTATCGCTCCTAAAGTCAATGTGTCGGCTTATTTCAACAAACGGCATACGGAAAAGAGGCAAAAGACGTGTTATTCGGTAACGATCCAAGGGGTTGTTGATCCAAGTGGGGTGTTTACAGATGTGTGTATTGGATGGCCTGGTTCCATGCCTGATGATCAGGTTTTGGAGAATTCAGCTCTTTACCAAAGGGCAAATGGAGGGCTTTTGAAAGGTGTGTGGATTGTGGGTGGTTGTGGGTACCCTTTAATGGATTGGGTACTTGTGCCTTACAAACAGCCACATTTGACATGGACTCAGCATGCTTTTAATGAGAAGATTGGGGAGATTCAGAAGGTTTCTAAGGATGCATTTGGGAGGTTGAAAGGGAGGTGGTCTTGTTTGCAGAAGAGAACGGAGATGAAGCTTCAGGATTTGCCGGTGGTTCTTGGGGCGTGCTGTGTTTTGCATAATATATGTGAGATTAGAAGCGAAAAGATCGAACCCCAGTTGATGATTGAGGTTGTGGATGATGAGATGGTTCCGGAAAATGGATTGAGGTCTTCAATGGCAACCAAGGCAAGAGACTCAATGGCACACAATCTTTTGCATCATAATCATGCTGGAACTTCCTTTTTGTCATGAGGAGTTGCATATACCACGGTCAGTTCGTTTCCTTACGTATTTTCGTTGATGGTGGGATCGCGTAAAAATGCTTCTCAACCAACATTTACAAAGTTGTACTTGGAACAACCATGTGTCATTACAACAAATTGAGGCAAATAGATTTACTTTATAGGACTTGTTTATTGGATCAAATACTGGTGTGTCATCTGTACAAGTGTGCAATAAGTTTATAGGACATTCTTAGACGTTTTAACAAGTTCTTTTTTGACACCTTTGAGATAAAGGTCATCACATTGTTTGAAAAAATACGAAATAAAAACAAGGGTTTTATGAAAAATGTGTTTATACGACATTTTTCAAAGATGTTCTATAAAGAAATTAATGACACTTCATTTCAAAAATGTCATCAAATTCTTCACTCTTCACCCAACCTGATGATATAAACTCATTGTAACACTTTTATCTATGGAGAAGTGTTGGGTCCTATAAACGTAAGTCTTAGATATTCTTGGAGTCCTACGAACCTGATTTTTGATTTTGTTGTTTATGGTCATATACTCTTGTTGTTGTGGGATTATAGAATCACCATTTTGTTACAAATGTATGAATACAAGGCATTTACCATGGTATGAATTTATTGACTGATTGCATACAGAAGTTGTAACTTGGTTCTTATACTTTATATATACAATGGATGAATCAATTCCAACTACTGCTTTGTATTCATTAGCTTCACCCCATTACTTTTGGTTTTGGTAGGATTGATCCAAGATTCTTCATGTTTGTCAAAGCTAAATCTTGAACCTAAGTTGAATTAAGAGCCATCTATCATGTTCATGACTATATAGTATCATATTTCTCTTTTGTATACATTTTATAAGCTTTCTATTCTAATCTTAAATCGATTCGTGATATATAATTAGAAGTTATAATAAAAGAGAACGGGTGAATTCATTTATAAATTATTTATTAAAATGGTTTTTAGTTCCACAAATAGTAGTGGTGTAACCGGTCCACAATTATATTTTCCAACCATTGGTGTAAACCATTTTTCCCCAAGTTAAAGTGAAAATGTATGGGTCGGAAGTCCCATTCACCGGGGATGCCATAAGGCTAAGCGTAGCACCGCCGGCGGGTTGCAAAATTTGAAGCCGGCGGGCTTCCAGGTTGGGAGGGCTGGGGTACGCGACATTTGAAGCCGGCGGGCTCCAACCTTGGCGGGTTGGCCACACCGCCAAGGCCCGCGTGAGTTGTGTGTGTGTTGTGTGAGAGGGTTGAGAGGGTTGGGGTACGGGTTGCAGAGAGTTGCAGAGGGCTTATGAGAGGGTTGGAGCAAAGCTGATGTGGCAGTTAGGTTGGGAGGGTTGGGGTACTGATAGCCTAAGAATATTGAGTAATAGGAAAGTTGGTGAAGGAGCGTATGAGAAGTTGAGTTAATGTAACAAGCATGAGAAGTAGATTTGAACCCTTGATTACTTTTAGGTTGTGTTTGGCAAACTAGCTGACAAGCCAGTTGTTAACTCATAAGCTAGCCGGTAGCTCATAAGCAAGCTTATGAATAAATTATGTTTGAGGTATGATAACTAATATTAATAAGGGTATAATTAGGAAAAAACTATAAAAAGCTAAGCTAGCTTATAAGCAGCTTATGGTCCACCTAAACATGTACTAACTTATAAGCTAGCTTATTTTTGCCAGACACAACCATAATTGCAAGCCCAAGCATGAATCCTGCTCATACGAGTACTGATTTGCTGTATCTTGTTGCATCTCATCGGAATCAAACCCTAGGAAAAGTTATATTTTTCTCGAGAAAGACGCAAAAGGACATATATTCAAGCCGTGAAGTGAAATCTCACATACGAAGACTCCTTTGCTATTTTTGATGTTTTCCATCTGATCGGAATCTACCGATGTTTTCGATATTCCCGGGTTTTTATTTACAGATGTTTTCGATATTCCCGGGTTTTTATTTGGTTATGTGATTTTATTGCATAGAATTCAAGTCATATAGAAAAGAAAATACACTACCAAATATGGACCAACCACACTATTAAAACATTAAGAAACCAAAATAAAAACCTGGAACAATCACTTAACTGCCTTTTTTAACATACAACTTTGATGATGAACGAAGTGAACCGGTGTGACGGTATTCACTAATCCAAGTTATTAGTATTCTACCACCTCAAACACATAGGGATTAAAATGGGAAACGTCCTTAAACTTCTTTTTAAAATAAATAAACTCGTGAAAAACCTGAAATGGAACAAATATATCATTGAACATATTAAGGGGCCGTTTATCTGACACTTACCCAGGTAAGTGTTTACCAAGTCACATTCCCTTGTCGGAGGCATACTTGTGGGTCGTTGTCTCTTACTACGGGTAGCGCTTAGGCTTGTGCTATCGCCCGCAGACTTGCATTTTACGATGATGTTCGATTTTTTTAACCTTCACGGTGTTTTGCTGTGAAGTTTCATGTAAAAAGTGTTGGTCTCACCGGTCTCACCTGAACCTAAGTCTTTTACAAACACTCCATCTCCAAATACCCTAATTTGTTTCCGATTTATGCAAGATTGATGGCCACAATTAATAATTCCTAAGTAGTTAACACGTTCGATTGTGAAAAATCATAGTAGGAACATTGATTTGCAATCATGGTGTGATAGTAATGCAATAGCGGTTAAAAAACAGGTATATATAGGGTGAATCAAATACAAATCTGGCAATTGTTGCATACCATATTACCATACAAACCAATCTTAACCATCCATCTAGTCTAATGTATATCTGATTTCATAAATATATTAATTGTTTCCTAAGGTGTTGTATATAATCAATGAACTCTAATCGTTTTCCATAAATAATTAAATTATAATAAATGGACTTCAATCATTTCCAAAATATTTACCAATTGATTGGTTTGTAAATGTGCAACAATTGCAAGGTTTGCATTTGAATGTACCTCTCTCTCCACACACACACACACATACATTAGAGGTGTTCATTTGTGGGTTTGGCCCGAGAATGGGCCTAAAACAGAAAACCTAATCCAGGATTTGCAGGCTTGTGGACTTGCCTATGGGCTAGCGGACTTATTTTTTTTACATTTGAAAAACAAAAGTAATATAAAGTTATAAGTTACATAAATCAGTTAAACTATGTAAGTGTTTTCAAATATATAAAAATAAGATGTAAGTTTATCGGTGTACATAACATATGGAAAAAAGTATTATAATATATGAATTATGAACAATTTATCTCTAATGGTTTATAAAGAAAAACATTAAATTATTAAACCCAAAGTTACTTCTTAATGTTTGTAATAAAAAGCATCAAATTATTAACAATATACAAAATTAAAGCAACTATAAAAATATAGCAGGCCAGGCGAACACGATCATTTATCTACTTCTCATTTCTTTTATCACTTTTGTTCAAAGAACTTTGTAACTTTTACAAATAAACGACAAACAAGTTCATATATGAACTCGTAATTGATATATGAACCCTTAGGATCATTCTCCCATGGATCCTAGTATAAATTTGATGCAAAATAAAGGCATGGATATGTCACGGCTGGAATACTCTCAGGCCATTGGTTGTGTGATGTATGCTATGACGAGTACCCGCCTTGACATTGCATATGCAGTTAGGAGGTTGAGTCGGTACAAATTTTGACATTGCATATGATTAGGGACTTAATCATGAATGGTGTAATTTCGGTGGAGTTTGTGAAATAACAACAAATTTTGGCAGATCATTTGACAAACAGTCTAGCCAGGGACTTAGTATACAAGTCGGTGATTGGGATAGAGTCCATTTGATATCTCAATGATGAGATACCTAATTCCCATCTAGTATGACACTAGATGTTGAATTCAATGAGGAAAGCTTACACTTGAGAAATGGAACACACATACATGTTTATCATCCAAGAGTTAGTGTGTTCGGTGCCTATAGTAGCGAGGTTGAAATGTTCTTAATAATCCGTAGCTAATATATCGCTTTTTGGTGGTCTTTTATTTGCAAGTGAAAAAAATCACTCTAATAAGCAATATTCATACATAATTATTTGATCGATTTGCTACGGTCACTTCCGTATATTAACTACGACAAACGTATTAGCTACAACTTGTTGCCTTTGTTTCTTGTGGTGAATCCGTTAAAAACTTATAATTTTTTAGAAATGAAAAACATGAATTTATTCCGAAGATTAGTAAACGAAAATGACGATTTATTCTGGCAACAATTTCCGTCAAATATAGCCATTATTCAAATAACGAAAACAATTATAACAAGGTGAAAAAGAGAAATGTATTACTTTGCCACGATGTATAAAAAGAGAAAAGTTCATGCGAGAAACATAACTTTTTAAGAAAACGTGAGGACGAATCTTAGTCACTCATCCGGCGAATAAAGGCGATTTTGACTAGGTCCCCTCCTTTAATAATCTCCACCCTCCCATGATTCGCGTCAATCCTCCGTGATCGTGTCCACCATAACCAAAGATGTGTGGCTGAGATTCGTCCTCACGTTTTCTTAAATTGACATTATTCTCGTATGAAACCACTTCCGTATATATAACCCATCTCTTTTAAGGTAAGCATCTATATTTTATTGTCAGCAGTAAAAGGTTGGATTGTCCATAGAGAAAGGTATCAGGGAAAAGAAAAGAATTAGGTCTTACTTAATTAACCCCACACTTTACAAAAGGAAAAGAATACACCGAAACTAAAGTTGTCATTTGAATATATAATAGAGAGAAAGTTAATAACTTAAATGAAATGTATAATTATTACTAGAAAGCTAGAAGCCATTATGTTATATATATAATGGACCGTTGGATTATGCTTTGGAAGAGAATTGATCGGTAGACCTCGATACATCTTATTAGCAGTAATCGATTTTCAATTAAAATTGATTCAATGGTACATATTTTTTCTTATTCTTCCCACCATATATAACTTCAATCTCACTACAACATGTATATGTATGTATGTGTGTGTATATATGGTTGGCTTTTTGTACCTACGTGTAAAATACTAATTTTGTTAGAAGCTGAAAATTTTAAATCTTCAAATCATATAACCTAAACTTATAATGAAAACTATGAATATAACTTTAGATTGTTTGAAGATATATATGGAAGTTACAGCTTTCACAACATATAACTTGTAACATTCAAATAATAAAGACATCTTCACTTTTTCTCTTATAAATGAAGGTTTCTCACTAGTGCCAAAGTATATATATAGAGTTGGATTCCAGTATAAAAAGTTGAGGTTAACGTGAGAAGTGATTTACCTGTACATAAATGCATATCCATATTAAGATAAGATGTACCAAATTCAACAGATCAATTTTTTTTAAAACACAAGTTATAAAAGAACATAATATTAAAAGAAATTACTGGTTCAGATCCACTTCTCAAACTTGTCACACAAATCCTTGACAAGTATATATAGGTGGCTTCAACCATGTTCCAAAGAGATGAGTAGAGCTAAGTACTCCAGTTTCTCTATAAAATCAAAAACCAGTGGTACATCACCATTTTGCACAAGATTCTGATAAACTCCTTCCATCTATTCTTACACAAACTACAAACTTCTATACACATGTATCAACTCTTTTTCATGACTAAATGGTTTTGTTTCCTCTTCATATCAGCTGGATTCACAGTAGTAGCTGATGATAACAACAAACTAACAGCTTCACTTTGCAGCACCTGCCCTGCCATATGTAACCCCTCTCCCCCCTCTAACTCCAATTCCAAACCACCACCATTAATTACTACTCCCCCGGCCGTTAAGTCCACGCCACCACCCCCTCGAACTCCGGTGCTCAGCCATGCTCCGCCGCCACCACGGTTTTACTACTTCGATTCACCGGGAGTAGCACCGCCGCTGCCGAAGTCATCTCCGCCACCGGCTTACATCTCATCGGGTGGCATTGGCAACAATGGTGGTGGTGCTCCACCACCTCCCAGATTGGTGTACTTGCCTACCACTGAGACCCCTGCAGGTGGTGGTGTTGCTGGACAAACCAATTACCCATATCCCTACTACATGTTTGATTCAAAGGCTGCTAATAGTGCCTTTTCCATTGGGTTTTTATTGTTGTTGGTGTCTTTTCATGTTACATTGCTTCTTCTTGTGTGATCATCTTATATATTAGTAGTATATATACACAAGGTAACCTCATGTTATTTTTTGATTTTGGTTGCAGTCCAGGATATATTAATCATTTGGCATTGCTCTAAAATTCAAATAATTTGTATTTTTCAATTTAGTGTAATGGTAAAAAAAAATCTTGGGTTATTGTAATAAACTTTCAAAATTTTATTTTTTCATATCTTTATTTATGGGCCATTTACCAAATGCTAACCATGTAAGCGTTTATCTACTAGGATATAACCCGCATCTATCTTATTGTATAACAATTTCGGCCATCGAAATTGATTGTTGGTAAGTGTCTTCAACCCAGTAAGTGTTTACCGGTGGGTAAGAGTCATTTCCATCATTCACTACTTGGGTAAGATTCTTGGTCTTTATTACGTAGTATGACTCTTAGCAGGTAAGATTCTCGGTAGCTTCCATGTTTAATTGATAAGGATTAATGTAAGGTAAGTGATAGGGGACATTTGTTTTTTATAAGTTACCTCTTAAAACCTCTTAAGTCTGAAAATTAAGAGGTGTGTAGACTTAAGAACTTTTGTTTTATTTTTAAGAAAAGGTCTAAAAACCTCCTACCATTGTCTAAAGTTTTAATAGATGCACCGTACACCTCTTATTTTTTTTAAACGTAAATTTGGACTTCTGACCTCTTAGAAAACAAACTGATACCTTAGTAAAACCGACGTCAATTAGGCCACCTAATTGAAAAAATAGAGCGCTCAATGTTTAGGAGATGCTCCTAAGCAATCTAGATTGAAGAAACTGAAATCATAAAAAATTATACAGATTTGTTAGTTGGTTACTTCTCCCTGCTTAGAAAAAGACTCAAAGTTCAAGTCTTCATGTTCAAGGTATAGGTGATTTCTATCCTAATCAAGATATATCTTTAAAAACACAAAAGTTATATAATAAACAACTAATTTACAATAATAGGACTTGATCTCATGTCGTTTTGTACAAAAGTAGTAGCCTGGAATGGAGGAAGGGAAAAATTCAAACATATATATCCGGGTCATCAAATAGAGTTCCGGTGACACCAAGTTGTTTCCATAAGACCGGTGAGACTAACACTTTTTGCATGAAACTTCACAGCAAAACTGTGAAGGTTAAAAAAAATCGAACATTCATCCTAAAAACACTGAAAATGTTTACGTTCATGGTATTTTTTGAGGTGAAGGTGTAACGCCCCAAGTCCCATAACAGATAAAGCATAGATATAATAACGCCCAGTGATCTAATGCAACGGAAAAACATTCTAATCATAAACAAAACTGCAAGGGTTTAATTCACGCGGAACGACCCTCCACGGCTGAGATAATAGTTCAAGTATCTAAAGCGTGCATTATTTACTAAGGATCTTAAGCTGTCCTTCAAGCCTTCTCCTTACCCTTTCTATTTCCACAGGCTTCGCCTGTAAAAGATAAGAAAAGAAAATATTTGGAAAGCAAGGGTTAGACCACAGGGTCTAGTGAATTCCCTCAAAAACAGTTTATTTACAATTCTAGCCCGCTGGCCATAATTCAAAACATTCAATTAGGTAGATGTGTTGCGGACAAAGAAAAAACCCTGTCACATAGAGACCTCCAAATCAGGCCCATCCGACGCCTATCAATAATTAACTCCCAAGGGACGTAGTCCCGAGGTACCCCCAAATGGCTGATCGGGCCAAATGGTAAACACTCCCAAGGAACGTGTAGTTCCAAGGTACCTAGTGTCCTTAGTGCAACACATTTCTCAATAAATCAATTCATATATTACCGTTTTAAACATGCTTAAACGTAGTTATCAATCCATAACATGTTATCATAAAATCATGAGACATTTCATCAGTCAAATCATTTATCGAAAACAAAATGGGCATTTTTAAAATACAGTTAAAATAACCACCCCATTCAATCAGGCAAGGGAACTCACTTGAGCAATTCTCGCTGCTCCCAGCTACGCTGCTTAGCGAATCTGTAAATATTCTAAGGCATTAATGAATCGCTCTTAGTAAAACCTACTAACTATGACTCCCCTAGGCAGACTTAGCACGGGGGAAAACCACTCCGAAAACTAACCCTACAGAAGCGGTCCTCCAAAACCCGACTCGAAAACACTTTCCCGACTCGGAAAATGGTAAAACCCGACTTGGACGAATTTCACTTAACCGACTCGGGAAATGGCAGGTCAAAATGACGACTTTAACTAGCCGAATTCCCGACTCGGAAATCATAGATTTCCAACTCGGGAAAGGCATTGGGAACCAAAACATCAATAGTAACTTCGATGATTTCCCGACTAGGGAAATCATAAATCCCGACTCGGGAAAATATGATTCCAACCTCAAGAAATAAGAATCCCAACTCGGGAAACGTACCTTAATCGACAAATGGATGATGATGTTGATCTCTTCACACACTTAAAACACACACTTTACATACTTAAGGATGTTTCCCAAAAATGGCTAAAATCTTAAGGTTTAAGGCTATATATAGCATGGGCTTTGGGCTAAGCCCATTCCCAAAGTGGAAAAATCCCAAACCCATTAAGACTTTCTAAGATTGACACATTTCACCCCTCACTTCTGTTAATGTTACAAAAGTCTAACTTAACGAGAAAATTAACTTAATCATTAACTTTAACAAAACCCCGGTTATTACAGAAGGTTCGATTTTTTTTTACCTTCATAACATTTTTGCTGTGAAGGTTCGAATTATTTATTTGTTACCTTCACAGTTTTTTGAGCTGTGAAGGTTTATTTTTTATTTTTTTTACCTTTTTTGGATTTTTTTCCCTCGATAGTGTTTTTTAGTATGTTTTTACGATGAATGTTCGAATTTTTTTTAACCTTCACATTGTTTTGTTGTGAAGTTTTATGTTAAAAGTGTTGGTCTTACGGGTCTCACGGAAACAACTTGGTCTCACCGGAACACAACTCCAACAAATATGTTGACATATAATGTCGCATTGTATTTTTATTTTTTATAAAAACAGTGTCAACGTAAAGAAAAGAGGAAAAAAAAAAGATTACTTAATTATCAGATAAATTGCATAGTTACAAAATTGGACAATCAATAAGTTTGTTACGCGATTGAGTAAATTAAACATCTGTATATAATCTAAGTCAAAATTGTTGTCTCAAACCAATACTTAGACCATCCACACTAGTCTTACTTGGTACCATTAGTACCAGCTGCCATGTCAGCGTCACATCAGTTTTCCACTACCTTACCAATTCATCCCCAATGGTTTTACCCAATTTATTTATTTATTTATTTATATATTACAATACATAATTAAAACAATTAATTTTAAATTAAACTAATAATAATATTAATTAATATTGATAATTAAGCATAAAAAAATACATTCAAATGATAAAAAAAACAAAAAAATTAATGTTGGATGTTCACAATAGAGTTCCACACGTGTTGAGATAAATCGGCGCGAAGGTCGGCGTGCTTCTCTCGGTTTTTTACTAGGGCGACGTTAATTGCTCAGTCTTCTTCGAAGATATTTATTTCAATATCTTCCACTAACACCTCCTTTTTATCAAAATGATAATGTGAAAACCCTTCGTCTTCACGAATCATGTTGTGTAAAATTATACAAGCGTACATAGTTTCCCGTAATTTCCTTTGTGTCCATGCCCTCGCCGGTCTATCAACTACGTGCCATTTTTCTTGAAGCGTGGTGAATGTCCGTTCAATGTCTTTCCTAGCCGATTCTTGGCGTTTCGCGAACTCGTTCCGTCTCTCGTCCGTTGGGTACCTAAATGATTTGACGAACGTCATCCACTCCGGATAAATCCCGTCGACGAGATAATACCCGTGTTTGTAGTTTGTGCCATTCACAACAAACGAACTATCGGGTGTTTTATCTTCGAATATATCGTTGAAAGTCGATGATTGATTTACAACGATTATATCGTTCGTGGCATCTGAAACCCTGAAGAATGCGTGCCAAATCCATTGATCATGTGATGCGACCGCCTCTAGAATTATTGACGGTCTAGAATGATTACCTCTATGGAATTGACCCCTCCATGCGAGGGGACAATTTTTCCAATACCGGTGCATGCAATGCTACCAAGCATGCCGGGTAAGCCGTGTTTTTCTTCATGCAATGCGTAGATAGCTTGAATATCGCTAGCAGTAGGCTTTCGTAAATATTGTCGCCTATAAAGGTGAATGATACATTGACCCAAATTCTCTAGGCATTCCCTTGATGTCGTTTCTCCCATCCTCAAGTACTCGTCCGTCGAATCTGTAGCAGACCCCTATGCCAGTTGTTAGATAGCGTACGTACACTTTTGTAGTGGAGAAAACCCCTTTACGCCTCTTGCATCTCATGCTTGCTTGAAGTAATCAAACTCCCTTTCAAGATCGGCAACTATCCTAAGGAATAGTTGCCGGGTCATACGAAAACGCCGTTGGAAGTCGATGTCGTTGTAAACCGGGTTATCAGAAAAGTAGTCAGCGGCAACTCCTCCCGACCTCTATTTTTATTCGGCCCTCTCTGTCGTGGATTCGACGTTCCTATTATGTCATTTTCGATAACTAGACGGACCGCTTCCATCGCAACAACAACGAAAACCCGAAAGTGTCTATCGACCACACCGTCTTCAGCTTCCTCCCATGATGATTCAGAAGACGATGACATTTTTTGGAATAAAGATTTAGTGAATAAGAGGTTGAGTGAGAGAAAGAGGTTGAGAGGTTTAGAATAAGAAGTTGAGTGAAAGAATGAGGTTGATAAAGAGATTGAGTGAATAAATTGAATATGGATATGGATATAGATATATGTATAGGTTGAAAAGAAGAAAAAAAAAGAATTATAGCCGTTTATAGCCGTTGGAGACGGGGGGTTGGGTGTGGCACGTGCGTTCTAGCCGGTATGGAGGTACCGGTATGGAGGTACCAGTTGAAACGTGTTACCACCCATACCGATCTGTACCGGTACCCACTGTGGATGGTCTAATGTTATCTTCCGATGGGTTGAAGGTACTTTAGATGGGTTTCTTATGAAGCTCAATATTTTAGCATAATGATAAAGTAAATCATATATGGGGTTGTGTGTGTGCACCGAAGATCATATTTACACAATCTTTCTGGCCCATACTTTAAGCGGACAATAAGTAGAATTAAGTCCTTCAAAACTAAAATCAGTATGTAAAATTAAGGGGCCGTGTACCAAATTCTTACTGGGTAAACACTTACTAGCACGGGATTCACTTCCATATTCTTGGCCATGAAAATGAAGGTAAGCATCTTAAACCCTATAACCTCTTGCCTGTTTAAATTTGTTTATTAGAATGCTAGCAGAATAGAAGGAAAAGGTTGATTGGTTATCATATCATATAACAAAGAAATAGCTTAAAGATAAAGTAGATACGGTTTATTGATGATTCTTTTTGGTTTAGGACCATTTAGTTCATGCATTCATGCGATCAAACTTTGTCTTTACATTATTTCTTATTCAAGATCCTCCCCAAAACTCGAACTAAGTTTTTTGTATAAATAAAAATTCAATTATGATGGACCCAATTGCTCATAGAAGTTAATGTCAAATGGTAATTGTTATTTCTAATTTTCTATTGGGAATGATGAATGATCATATAACTAGAAATTTGGTGATGCTATGTTCCTGTTTATAGTTTACTGCACTTTTGTTTTTGGATACTAGGTTTGAACTCAATCTTTTTCTATTAATTGTGGTGATCTATGTATTTCACTTGACCAATCACTTGATTTATTTTGAGCACAGAAAACTTCCTCTTGATACCATGTATTTGAGCGATGCTGCCGAGGGCTGGTAAAATTTACGTGTCTTCTTTTAAAGGTTAAATGCCAAAGCTTTATGTTTTTGTTGTCACTTTAGGTTTTGCCACTTGGTCATTTCTTCATTAATTTACAATGGGTTCTTGTAATGATGCATACAAGGAGATTATATGGCTTGACTTGTTAGAATGATTTTTTTAACCAAATCATAATGATATTTGTTTCCTATGGTGGGTAGTGTTTCTCTCTTTAAGTTTGGTTATTCGTGTTTGTATATCCATGGAAGCAATAAGAGAGATGGTGGTTCATGGGGCACCTGCAATCGCCATCGCTGCAACACTTTCTTTGGCTGTAGTAGTTCTAAGCTCCATGGATTTAGTGGAAATCCAAATGAGGCTACATCTTTTCTTGAATAGAAATTGGAATATTTTGTCTCAAGGTAACTTCTAAAAGTGTAATTTGCTCATATTGAATTTCTTGTCTGCCTTCAAGTTAGGCCATCCACAGCCGTACAGGTCATACCACCTGTACAGGCTGCCACCTCAGCGCCACATCAGCTTTATCACCACCTTACCACTACCATACCATTTCATCCACAGCTTTGTAGGTCATACCACCTATATTATTTAAATAATAAAATATAATCTTTATATATATAGGGGTCGTATCCGTTGCAAACCGTATAGTTTGTACAAACTATACAAATCAATCTCAACCATACATGTATATGATCAATGGTGTGGATTAATTTAGTTCCTATATTTTCTCTCAACTACATTTTAAAATCACCTAAAATTTAGGAAATAAAGAAAATATAAACAAAATCAATGGTTAAGATTAGGTTTGTATAGTTTGTACAATCTACCTGGTTTGCAACTGATACTTCCCATATATATATATATATATATTATGTATGTATATATATGTGTGTATGTGTGGGCTTTTTATAGAACGGTAAGCGGGTACCATTGAGCTCCCTTGCAGGTCTACCACGGCGGTGTTACCGCCTGTGCAGCTGCCATGCAGCTCCCTGTGCAGGCCCGGCCGTGGATGCCTTAGGACTACATGTTGTTTAATAGCGTGACATTTCCCATTTTCTCAAAGCTTTTCTTGATTTCTTGTATTGTTCTTCAACCGTCCAACTATAGTGAATCATTCAAATGCCACAACAAAATACAGAGATTGTAATGAACTCTGCTGCAACAGCAATGGCAACAGATGCTAATCAAGTGTTTCAAGTAACCCTTCTCTCTTTGGTTTGATCAGTAAACATAAAAGCTTGTTGTGTTTTAAGTAGATTTAAGGTTCTGTTTGTTTTCATCTTAGTATCAGATTGGTGCATTGCATGTTATTCTAAATCACCCAAAAGAAAATGGACTAAGAAACTAAGAAAAAGAAGAATGAGCAGAAAAATAAGTATGTTGGGCTAGCATCAATTATCAGCCTTATCATAAGTGACCAAGAGGTGGAGCTCCTAAACTATTCCCTTTCACATAGTAAGAAATATACATGGTCTTAAAAATAGCATTTGTATTGTCTCTATCTCTGGATTTCCGATGGATGTTAATTTAGTCAAACAAAGTTGACTTTCGTCGGAAGTTCGTGGGAAATCGGGTAGAAATATTTCAAAAATAAAAAAAACTAAAATTCAATAAACTTTTCCGACAGATTTCCGATAGATTCTAATT
The DNA here is from genome assembly GCA_030169165.1 of Centaurea solstitialis. Classification (NCBI taxonomy): domain Eukaryota; kingdom Viridiplantae; phylum Streptophyta; class Magnoliopsida; order Asterales; family Asteraceae; genus Centaurea; species Centaurea solstitialis. The sequence continues at coordinate 28,430,933 of CM058047.1, forward strand.
ATTTTTAAAATTTTTTAATTCATTATAATTAATTAACATTTTCCGGCGGATTTTAAAAAAATAATTAAAAAAATCCGTCGGAAATCCGACGGAAAAATTAATGTATTTTTCTAAAAAAAATAGAAATATTTCCGACGGATTTCTGGTAGATTTTAAAAAATTAATTAAAAACATATTATTTTAAAATCCGCCGGAAAAATTAATGTATTTTTCTAAAAAAATAAAAATATTTCCGGCGGATTCGAAAAAATTAATTAAATTTTTTTTAAATCCGTCGAAAAAATTAATGTATTTTTCTAAATTTTAGAAATATTTCCGGCGGATTTCCGAAGAATTTAAAAAAATTAATAAAAGTTATATATTATTCTAAGATCGATCAACTACTATAGTTACAGATCCAACCCATCTATTAGCTATTTAGAGATCCAAACAAACCCATCTATTAGCTACTTACTAGAAAACCCTTTTCCTATGAAACAACTATATTTATTCATGGAAGCAATCCCCATACGACTTGAAACATTTTACCTTATCATGGCATGGCACCAGATCCCTCCCCTTCCCCTTCCTCTTTGTTTTTTCCCTCCTTATGCTCAGCTCTGCAATTGACGACATGCTCGTTAATCTTCAAAGCATCGTAAATCTTCTTGCAGAAACGACATACGAAAGTATTCTTCTTCCCAGAACCCACCACCGTCGGTTTGTTTCCACATTTTCCGGATTTCCCACTTTTCGCGATTGTTGAAAGTTTGAACAGAAAGCTAAGTTTCTGTTAGTAATTAGCAAGTGGTAGTGGAAGAAGATGTAATATGATTTGGGTGTATATATAAGATGGTGATGGTGATGGGTGTGTGTATATCAAACTTCTTTTGGTTTGTGAGGACAAAATTGACGGGTTATGTTTCATTAACCGCCAAAAACCAATCTTTTGTTAGTCCACTAATAGTTAAATATTGCCTTTAACTAATTTATAAAAGTTCATTCACCGATTAAAAGCATTTTATAAATTAACACTACTAGAAAAACAGCCAATTCCAGCGGAAATTTCTAGCGGATTTCCGACGGATGTTAATTTAGTCAAACAAAGTTGACTTCCGCCGGAAATCCATCGGAAATCGGCTAGAAATGTTTCAAAAATAAGAAAACTAAAATTCAATAAACTTTTCCGACGGATTCTAATTATTTTTTTTTAAATTGATTAATTCATTATAATTAATTAACATTTTTCGGCAGATTTTAATTAATTATTTTCGTTAATTATACTCCGCCGGAAATATTTTTATTTTTGAAAAAAAATCAAAAATATTTCCGGCGGATTTAAAAAATTAATTAAAAAATATATTTTTTTTAAATCCGCCGGAAATTAATGTATTTTTCTAAAAAAATAGAAATATTTTCGGTGGATTTTAAAAATTTTATTAAAAAAATATTATTTTAAAATCCGTCGGAAATCCGCCGGAAAAATTAATGTATTTTTCTAAAAAAAATAGAGATATTTCCGGCGGATTTAAAAAAATCAATAAACACTATATATTTTTCTAAATCCGCCGAAAATCCGCTGGAAAAATCAATAAACATTATATATTTTTCTAAACCCGTCTACTGGAGTGCCGACGAATGCAAAATGTATAACACCGAAGGAGGTCAGCCCGGTGCCATAGCCTCCACGGGCTTCCACAACCCAAGAGCCGAAAATATAAGGCTTAGGGACCCCACGACCACGACCTGTACCGATGCCAGTTGCTACTTCATCGATGGGTTGTTGTTGGACAGAGAGTTCTTCAGTGCTTCTATCAGATTCTTCATAGTCTTCATCAGAGTTTTCTTCATTGCTGCTGCTATCAGAGTCTTCTTCATAGTTTTCTTGACGGCAGTCGCCACGGCTGCCCCACGGCGGCCGACCTGTTGTTGGTCCTGAATGCCTTCTTCTTCTTTGGGAATGTTTTGTTGGTGGTCTGCCATGTTGTTTATGTTTGTGGGTAATATATGATTTTGGTTGCATGGTGGAAGAATAGCAATGTGTCGTGCTCTATTTTATGCAGTATGCATAAGCTTAGTCGAAGAAATTTCAGATTGCCACGTAGCGCGCTTTGGGTTGTCCTCACGTTCACAACCAAAAAGTAGTTTACATTTGAACTTTCCTCATATTGGATAATACCAAAAACCAATAATTATCTCTTTGAAAATAAAATCTGGTTCATTTAATATACTGAAATTGATTTTTCTTTTCTTATATATATATTTTTGAAAAACATATCTATATATAATAAAAGAGTAATTGGCCTGCCACGTGTCGTCCTCTGGTGAGCCGATTTCTGATTTTTCCCACCAAAACACGTACCTGAACGCTTTTATGGTATAGATTCATCTACGCATACGTGTCATTTATTGACACATGTCATGCCACATGTCATGCCACGTGTCATTTGTCTCTCTCTCAACTATATAAATCATTAAATCCTTATCTCTAACAACCATTAACCTATTTCTATCCCTATCTTTAACAACCTATTTTTTTAATAATTTAAAAATAAAACTTTAATTTATTAACAACTATTTCTTTCAAATAATTCAAAAATAAAACTTCTATCTCTATCTCTATCTTTACCAATCTATTTTTTTAAATAATTTAAAATAAAACTTTAATCTATATATAATAAAACAATAACTTGGTTGTTATGTGTTGTGTCCTCCTATTTATCCCATACTTTTTAGTTATTTATTTTAGTTTTGATCTTCTATTTTTTACTTAATACCATACAATTAGTTATTTATCTAATTTTAATCTATTAATTTTTTATTTTACATTCTTATCATATAACCTATATAATCGTATATTATGAACTAAAATTGATTTAAATTACGTTTCTTTTTTACAATTTATATCACTATAATCGTCGTGTCAATACATTCGAAATGAGTTCAATATTCATTCATGTTGTCAAAATAGCATTGTACAGTTGATGATTATTTATATTTGTAATATAAGTTTTCTACCAAGATTGAATTTTTTTTTAAAATTACTCCGTGTATTACACGGGATCAAAACTAGTATATATATATATATATATATATATATTTACCAAATTCTCAGTTAAATAAATATTCCAAGATAACTGAATAAATTAATTCTTTTATATATTTATTTAACTAATAAATATATAAACCTTATTAATTATATTTTTTTGACAGAAAACCTTTTACTTTGGAGTTTCTACAGAAAACACTCAACAGATTTATAGTTTAGTATTATAAATCCAAACTTTCGAATGGGGTTAGTTTACTATTTGAATTACAGGCCCTCACAAATGTGATTCTTGAGTGTCTTAAAACGTTGGATGTGCGATGACTGGTTTGCTAATTTCTGCACATAACTACTAACAAACTTCCACTTGTGCAAGTTGGCAATACCGTCTTGATGACACGGACCTAAGGAGGCCCTAGACATGCACTTAGGCTGACCAGGTTACAAGAACTCTTATACCCAAGTAGGTGATATAGAAATCCTTTATAGAAACAACATTTATGAACAAATGTCCATAAATCGGGTATAACTAGGCTTTTCCTTTTGCAACACGATATTTCATCTTTGAGTATAAGCATGGATATAGTCAACTCTGAATACTCAAGATTATGTTTCTCGACTATCCGACTTTTAACTGATTGGTAAACGTCAAAATGCACTTCATCAGTTTTTTAGTCAGTCAAGGGGCCAAGAGTTATCTCTCTTCATAGGAGAGGTGTAAATCCCATCTTGCATATATGCATTTGGCACCACGGCTTCCGCTGAATCTAGTTACGTCATTTATGACCACCCTGTTACCAGGGGCGGAGCCAGAAAAATAAACTAGGGTGATCCTCTTTTAATTTAACCAAAAAAAAAAGTTTTTTTTTTTGCAAAGAAACACTTATATTACCAACCAAAAAAAAAAAGAATACAACCACCAAACTACAAACACAGCCCCAAAAACCACCAAACAACCTTCATATCCAACACAGCCCCACTAAAAGAAAAACCAACATAAAAAGGAAAAAACAACACCCAATTACACCCTTCTTACCAACCAACATATACCATAAATAAGACCAATATTAAAACCAAGAACAGAAGGCAGACACGGGCCAATAAGAGCATAATTACAAGGTGTAAAGATAGATCAAAATACTATATTAATAGCAACATTTCATCCAAAAGTATACCATATGCACCCAAAAAAATTGACCTTTATAAATTCAGCAATGCCTTCGACGACTTTTCATTTTCTGAAACATGTCAATGATAACTTCATTACCAACTTCAGCAAACACATCTTTTTCAATGTAGGCAACTAAGTTATCATTCATCCATTGATCTCCCATTTTACTGTGCAACCTATTCTTCACAATATTCATGGCTGAAAATGCTCTCTCAACCGTAGCAGTTGCAACCGGTAATGTCAACGCTAATCTGATAAGCAAGTAAACCAATGGGGGAGAACTTGATGTCCACAACTTAAAACATTAAAAATACACATTACATCAATCCAAAAACATTAAAAACACACATTACATCAATCCAAAACATTAAAAACACATAAACACAAGTTTTTTACTAATCCAAACACGTCATAACGAAACATAACGAATCAAACCAAATCATGGAACTTGAGACATTGGAGTGTTAAATGCATCAAGCTCACGATTGCTTACTAACCGAAAATCACTTTCAACTTCATTGTCATCAACAACATGGTCAATTTCTACAATATCAAATAAACAAAATATTAAAGTCACGTAAAAAGTTGAAAATAAACTAAATTTACGACAAATTGATATATATATATATAGAAATAAAAAAATGTCACCTTGCGTTTGAGAAACCGGTTCGTGCTCTTGCTCGTCTAGCACATTATCTAATTCATTGTGGTCAAGTTCTCCTTTCGGCTCTTCTTCGACCACCCAAAAGGCCAAAAGTCCGTCTTATCAATGCCTTCGTAATCAATAGGATCATAAGACCTCTTAACCTTGAGTCTATAAAAACATTCATAAAAACATATAACTTGTAAAAATAAAATGACATTGCTATTATTAGATATTTTACTATAATATAACGTACCTATTTTGCAAACGCAAGTTGTAATGAACAAATACAAGATCATTTAGCCTTTGATGTTCCAACCTATTCCTCCTTTTTGTGTGAATCCTCTCAAAGACACTCCAATTTCGTTCACAACTGGAAGAAGATGCGGTTTGGCTTAATATTCTAATAGCAAACTTTTGCAATACCGGAGTATCTCCGCCAAACAACTTCCACCACTCATCTATAAATAAAATAGTTAGCAAAAATATGTTTCATAATAATATATTTATAATAATGTATAAAAGTGAAATATTTATATATTACCCGGACGAGTTATAGTACAAGAAGCAACGGCACTAGGTCTACCGAAAGTACCTTCACTATCACGAAACTTCCCTAAGGCCATCGTAAGATCTATAACATTCGAACCTCTGAAATTTTTTTCAACCATATCAAGAACACCTTGAAACACCTCTCTCTTATAACAAAGATTGTCATGAGCATACTGAAAAGCCGAATTTAACCAATAAGCGCACAATGAATACTTTTTCTTAACATCCTATCCCAACGACGATCAATTATATCGGTATAAGGCTTGTATAACTCTTTCTTCTTTTTAAATAAATCCTTAACCCCTTTCCTTGCCCGGCGCATTCCCTCATAAACATAACCCAATGCAGGTTTTTCATCCGAATCACATAACCTTAAAAGTCTTAACAAAGGAGTCATCACTTTCACTGTGATCAAACAATTCTTCCAAAAAGTTTCATTCAAGACAATTTCTTTACATTCTATCGCATTTCCCACTTTCAACATCTTCTTAAACTCCTTAGATATGACCATTGCTTGCAAATCGGATTTGTGGTCATACAAACTTTTCTATGCAATGAATGCGGTACCAAAACGAGTAGCACCTGGACGAATGATTTATGTCCAACCATCTCTTTTTCTTAACCAATTCAAGGGCCACTTATGATTATAAATAAAAACAGTAACCCTAGATGAAAGAGTGACCAAACTTTTGATGTTATCCAATTCAGAAACATCATTTAACACAAGATTAAGACAATGTGCCGCACATGGAGACCAAGTAATAGAAGTATATCTTTCACATAAATAACTACCAGCAAGTTTGTAGTTAGAAGCATTGTCGGTAACCATTTGAACCACATTCTTTTTTCCTACCATTTCAAAAATCTCAGCAAACAAGTTACACAAATTTAAAGCATTGCTCTCTATATCAGATGCATCAACAAATTTAAGAAATGATATCCCTTTCGGACAATAAACCAAGAAGTTAATCAAATGTCGTTGCCTAATATCCCTCCACCCATCACTCATAATCGTGCACCCACTTTCAATCCATTGACTTCTATATGAATCAATTAACAAAGAAACAGACTTCTTTGCATCTGTCAATAAATTTACCCTCAAAGCATGATAATTAGGTGCTTTGTATCCATGACCGATACTCGCTATTTTATCTACCATATGTTAAAAATAAGGTGAGTTGCAAGCATTCATAGGTATACATGCATCATAAAACCACATAGCAACGGCTAAATCAACATCATGTAGTTTTTCCTTACTTTGCCTGGCAGATTTAATAGTGGGTTGAGAAGGATCATTTATACATTTTGTAAAAAAAGGATGAAAAGTCGATTTAGCTTTTCTTTTTCCCGCTTTAACAGATTTTGCTTTAACATTTCGCGCTTCTGTTTCCGTTGCTTCTCCATCCGGGATAGTAATGCTAATATCATCACTACTATCATCCTCTTCCCTTATCTATTTCAAAAGTCCTTGCACAGTAAAACGAACCTCCGAAGTTACTTTTCTACAAGCTGTAACCTCACCTTTCTCGCCGACAAGATGTTTCTTAACTCTATTATCCCACCACCACGGATAACTTTTTGACAAAAACCACATATGTATGTTTTCTTTTTTCCTTCCATGACTAAAGTTGCATAATCCCATGTTTTATCCGTCTTCATTCTTACATTTGATTGAACCAATGCTTGAGACGGAGTATGAGATTGTCCTCCGATCGATTCTTTGTTTATAGGTTCCATTTAGAACCTGAAAATGTCCATTTAAAAAAAGAGCTCAGTTGGCAGATTGCTATTGAAGTTCAAATGAATTAAACATTGACAGATTGTAAACTAAACATTGACAGATTGTAAATTAAGCATTGACATAATGCAATCCGAGCAAGAACATGTATAATCGAAGCAAGAACGTGTATAATCGAAGCAAGAACGTGTATAATCAAAGCAAAAACATGTGAGAAATCGAAGATTTTGACTAGTTCTTGAAGTAGAAATCGATTAATGAACTAGTTGGTGAACGAAATTGAACAAATCGAATTACCTGTAGTGGAAATTGATGGCTGGAATCCAAGAGATTGATGAGTTCTTGAAGGAAATTGATTAAAGAACTAGCGAGGTTGTTGAAGGAAATTGATTAAAGAACTAGCGAGGTTGTTGAAGGAAATTGATTAAAGAACTAGCGAGGTTGTTGAAGGAAATCGATTGAAACTTGAGACTTGAGAGGCTGTTGTTTGGAGGCTGGACTTTGGTCGTATATTGAAAGGCCATACAAGGAAATAGACTTGAAACCCTAATCAATAAGAAATAATCTCTTTTTTTTCAAAAACTGGGTCAATTGAAAAGGTTCAACCGATTCAACCTTCGAACCGGCCGGTTCTTTCCGGGTCTGAAATAAGCAATTGAACTGGTCTTCCAACCGGTTCCCGGTCCAACTGGTTGAACTGGCCGGGTTGACCCGGGTTTTAAAACATTGGTTCCAAGTTGATCTTCAAGTACCATCAACTCCATCTCAGAAAAATCACTTGGATAGAAACGAGCAAGACGAATCAACTTGCCTTTGTTGAAAGCTTCAAAAGAGTTTTTCGAATTAAGATATGCCATAGAAATAAGCAACTCGGTACTGGTCTCGTTAAAACGATTCTCTAGTTCCATAAGTTGTAGATCAATGACGGCATAATATAACTCAACACGATAGTAATGTAAGTTTGTCATTTTTGAAGCTTTTCGGTGTGATCGTCCCGGAAGTAAGAACATGTCATCCATGTTGCACACTTCGATATCATGTTTTTGACAAAACAAACTAGCTTGGTTTAGCATTGAATCCCACCCGTTATCCCTCAAACTTTGTAATTTTTTTTGCAAAGTTCAACCAAGTTCATTGCATTTACAATATCTTGTTCTTTCCTTTGCAATGCTTGAGACAAATCGTTCGTAATACCTAATAAAGTTTTCATAAAGTGCAGACAGAATATGAAATCAAAAGTCTGCAAGGAGGTAGATAACTGGATAGCTTCACATTTTTGTTCTTGGGTTGATCCATCCTTCTCTATCATCTCAAGCACATCTATGACAGATGAAAATAAGATAATCATACTAACCAAAGTACCATAAGGTGATCTCCAACGTGTGTCGCTCTGATGAGGGAAGTTTCTTGATTGAAGCCTCGCCCATTTGAGATTTCACCTATACTCAGTGCCTCGATCACCTTATCAGCTTGTTGTTCTCGAAGACGGTCACAACGTTTGCATGAACCACCAACAACATTCACAACGTTAGTTAGCAAGAAAAAGACACTAGCAATTTTCAAATGCCTTTTTGCCACGGTTACAAGAGTAAGTTGCAGTTGGTGAGCAAAACAATGAACATAATACGCACTAGCATTTTCATTTAAAATTAGTGTTTTAAGACCGACAAGTTCACCTTGCATGTTACTATCCCCATCATAACCTTGCCCACGCAAATGAGAGATACTCAATCCATGTCTTGAAAACAAATCATCTAATGCCGCCTTAAGTGAGATGGATGTAGTATTTGGGACATGCTCAATAGCTAAAAAATGCTCAATTACATGCCCTTTACTATTAACATAATGCAATACAACACTCATTTGTTCTTTAATTGAAACATCACGAGATTCATCCACAAAAACTGGAAAAAAACTCATCGCCAAGATCACTTATAATGAGCTTTGTTGTTTCGGTCGCAGCAGCATAAACAATATCCTTTTAAATATCCGGTGAAGTTAACTTGAGATTTTCAGGTGCATTCTTGAAAGTAACAGCTTTGATGCTTTCATTATGATTTGCAAGAAATTGCAATAACTCTATAAGGCCATCCGCGGCCGGGCTGCAAGGGAGGCTGCACCGGCCCCTTGCAGCCGGTAACACCGCCGCGGACCAGCGGTATGGTGTCGGTGAGGGCTGGGGACGGTGAGCGCATGCCGTTGGGTTGTGTTTGAAATTTTTTTTTCTTTTTTTTTTCTTTTTTGACCGTTATAAAACGGTAATATATATATATATATTTTTCTTTTTTTTCTTTTTATCTATATATATACCTCCAAACCCAACAAAATTTTCTCATTCTTTCACCTCTAAACTTCTCCAATTCACCTCTAAATTCTCTTAAACTTCTCTTAAACTTCTCATCTTCTTCCAAATAATGAATCCTTTCGACGACGACGAAGAACTTGATCTCATCGTGGATCAAATTCTTACGAACACCATTCAAGCGACGCAATTGATTATTCAATATATCGAAAACGGAGAGGCGGAACCGTCGAACCCTAGACCGAGAGGGCCGAATAAAGATAGAGGTCGGGAAGATGGACACGATAAACTTATCGCCGACTACTTTTTGGATAACCCGGTGTACGACGACGAAGACTTTAAACGGCGGTTTCGTATGAGTCGACGACTATTCGTAAGGATAGTTTCCGATCTTGAAAGAGAGTTTGATTGTTTCAAGCAGCATGGGATGGCAAAGAGGCGTGAAGGGGTTTTCTCCGCTTCAAAATTGTACGTCCGCTATCCGACAATTGGCGTACGGGACTTCTTCAAATTCTATGGACGAGTACCTAAGGATGGGCGAAACGACCTCAAGGGAATGCCTAAAATTTTTTTGTCAAGGTATTATTAAACTCTATATGCGACAATATTTACGAAAGCCAACTGCTAGCGATATTCAGGCTATCTACGCGTTGCACGAACAACAACACGGCTTACCCGGCATGCTTGGTTCGATAGATTGTATGCATTGGGAATGGAAAAATTGTCCCGTCGCATGGAGGGGTCAATTCCATAAAGGTGATCATGAGGGACCGACGGTAATTCTTGAAGCCGTCGCATCATACGATGAATGGATTTGGCACGCATTTTTCGGGGTTCCGGGTGCCACGAACGACATAATCGTTGTGAATCAATCACCGATTTTCAACGATTTATTCGAAAATAAAGCGCCCGATAGTTCGTTCGTAGCGAATGGCACACACTACCATCACGGGTATTATCTTGCCGACGGGATATATCCCGAGTGGACGACTTTCGTGAAAGCATTTAGGTACCCAACGGAAGTGCCACGGTTGCAGTTCACGACACGTCAAGAATCGGCAAGAAAAGACATCGAACGGACATTCGCCACGCTTAAAAGTAAATGGCACGTCGTTGCTAGACCGGCACGGGTATGGTCACGAAGGAAATTACAAGAAATCATGTACACGTGTATAATTTTACACAACATGATTCGTGAAGACGAAGGGTTTTCACATTATCCTTTTGATCCTACGGCGGTTTTACCGAGCGAAGTCGAGACAACGATCTCGGAAGAAGAACGAGCAAACAACGTCAACTTCGTAAAAAACCGAGAGAGGCACGCCAACCTTCGCGCCGATTTATCTCAACATTTGTGGGATTCTATGCCTCATAATTAGTTTTATTGTATTTTTTATTTTTTATTAGTTTTTTAATTTGAATGAAATTTTAATATTAATGTAATTTTAATTTAAATTTATAGTATTTAAATTTATATTTTATAAATTTATAGTATTTAAATTTATATTATTTTATTTAAAAAATCATACAGGTGGTATGACCTGTACGGCTGTGGGTAAATGGTATGGTAATGGTAAGGTAGTGGTAAAGTTGATGTGGCGCTGAGGTGGCAGCCTGTGCAGGTGGTATGACCTGCACGGCTGCGGATGGCCTAAAGTTCCCTCTGTTGTTTGAAGTCTCACATTCATCATGGCCTCTAAAAGCAAGACCTTGTCTTAAGAGAAACCAAACACAATCAATCAATGCATTCAAATGAATCTGGTAATCTGTCTTACTTTGTATTGATTGCTTGATGATGACGGTTTTCAATGTGTTGTTTGTTGTTCATAAGAGCTTGGCAATTGTCCCAAGCTTGATTGTGAGCACTGTTAACGTTTCCACATGAGTCCTTAACTTGTCTTTTTTCGCCCAGTTTTTGAATCCCAAGCCAACAAATGTGTCACCACCTGCTTGTGCTCCTATACTTGGCTTGAAAAGATAGCAACATAAACAAAACGCAACATTTTTGATTTACACTATATTTCAACCAAGTAGCATATTCATCAAACCAAGCAACGTTGAATCTTCGTGGTTTATTCCCAAAAAGTGTTAACTCATAAGAAAAGCTAAAGTTAGTTAATTATTAAGGCCTTCGGTAGCGTAACTTACAAGTCTACAAAGCCCAAACTGTCATATCAGCGCCACATTAGCTTTGACATATTTCATTCATTCGTAACTATGTGCCCCCAGAAGATTTCAATAAACAATTCAAGCTTAAAAAATCGGTGTTTACCAAATTCCTCATTAAGTCTTGTATGGATAAACTTGTGTGGCTGGATAAATTGGTACCGTTGTTTACCTTTTTTTATCTGAATCAATGGTCTGAATGATCCAAATGACTAGTTAACCCTTGAGTAGTTGAGTATGAACTTATAAACTAACATAAGCTATAGTTGTAGTAAACCAACAAAAAGGTTATATAAATGAAACAAAGTGATGGAGGACCATCCAACCACATGAAAGATCCGTTAGTGATTTGAGAAGGTCCAATTACAAGATCAAGAGCGAAGTTGGTCAATGAGGCTTTGATGAGCATAGTTGCAGAGATTCAAGGGAAGGAATCAAATTCCATTGAAGATGCGCATGGTATCACACTTATTGGAGTTTTGGATTGAAGATGGTGCTAAAAGATGCATTTTTGGGCCATTTCAAAGAATAACTCCATGGGCTTTGTTTTGGCAGCCAAATGGGAGTATTTTCTTTTGTTTTATCTTTTATTTTGAGTCCAATAATTTAGGCTAAAAGTCTCATACGTTTTTTTAGCCTACTTTCAATTTTAGGTGAATAAGTCCATGAATAAAGAAGCATAATATGTCTAGGTTCATGGATTAAAGGAATGCCTTTAATTCTTGATTGAAATCAAAGTAGGGGTGTAAACGAGTCGAGCTGAACCCGAGCCTAACCAAGCTCGAGCTCGGCTCGTTTAAAAATCTGAAGCTCGAGCTCGAGCTCGGCTCGCTTCGAGCTTTCATGTATCAACCTCGAGCTCGGCTCGTTAAAAATTTAACAAGCTCGAGCTCGGCTCAAACGGCTTGTTTACAAACAAGCCCAAACAAACCCTTAAACTTAGCTTGTTTTTAAACAAGCCAAAAAAACTAAAACACAAGCTAAGGCTTGGCTTAAGATAGGCTCGTTTTCAATCAAGCCTAACCAAACCCTCCAGCTCTCCTCATTTTTAAACGAGACTAGACAAAATTAAACTAAAAATCAATTCGTTTATAGGTTGATTAACAAACCAAACAATTGATTAAATAAAAAACTAGTGCACTCAATTTATTATAAGGCACTTAATAATATTATTTAAGCTTAAGTCAAAGAACTTGACCAAAAAAAAACTCAAATACTTAACCAACAACTAAGTAATGAGGAATGCAAAGATTGCATAGGGGATTGCATGTATATATAGTGTGCATCAAAGGAAAAACTTGTAAATTCCACCGATGTGGGACATTCACAAGAGAAGAAATCAGCTTTGTAGAGGAGGTAAGGAGGAAAGGATGTGTCTATATTCTTTGTCCCATATCGACTCCTTTTGAAAAAATAAGTCAAGTACTTGACTATATAAGGGAAGTGGAGGGAAAATGTAAATCCTTTGATTTGACATTTATTTTAAACGTTGAGTTATTTAACAAAAAATGAATAGATATTTTTTTTATTTTTAATCATAATTATAATTATTATTTTTTATATTTATTATTATATATTTATTTATATAAGGCTCGTTTAGGCTTGCGAGCCTAATCGAGCTTAATAAACAAGGCTCGAGCTCGAGCTCGTTTATTAAACGAGCTCGAGATAAAGCTCGAGCTCGAGTCGAGCTTTAAACGAGTCGATCCCGAACAGCTCACGAACAGCTCGGCTCACTTACACCCCTAAATTAAAGGCTTGATTGAAATTAAAGTCTTAGAGTTAATAAGGGTCTTTCTAGGGTGCTTTGAACCCTATAAATATGAGGCTTTGTAATCATTTGAAATCATCATCCAAGTAATACAAATACTTTCTCTTTGAATTTATCTATTTGTGAGCTGTGATTCCTTTGCAAGACTGTTCATAGTTCAAGAACTTATCAAGATTGTGAGCACGATCTTGTGGCGTTCCAGATTCCGTTGGTTCTTAGTTCTATAACTAACGGGTCAAGGATTGCTCTAGGATTGTTGAAAAATCCTATACCTGGGATATTCGCTTCCTAATCTACTTCATACGAAGGTTCCAAGTTTCTATAACTTGTGCGTCGACGTTTTTGTATCATTTTCGTATCACAAAGTTAAACAAAACATATCTATTTTGTTGATATAATCAAAGAAAAGTTCATACAATCAACGAAAATGTAACGACCACTTTCATTTTAACATATATTTAACGGAGATAAGTAACCAAAAGGTGCGGAAGCTTTAAATAAAACATAAAGGTCACAATTTCCCCAAAAAGAGGTCCAAAGTAAATAATTTTCAATGAACAATTCTCAAATTTATCCCATTTGTAACAAAACCTTTCAATAAAATATTTAGACTTCATTTCCAAAATCCTTTGTAAACTTCTGAACTGGACCGATCCGAGCCATCAAGCAGGCGCCTTTCCCTTGTCCTTAGAAGAGGTACCTGACACTAAACCACATAAACCACAACGGGTTAAGCATAAAGCTTAGTGAGCACAAACCTAGGCTCTATGAATGCAATAACATAACCATAAGCATAACTGTAAACTGGACATGCATCGTGACCAACTAACTCAAGGTATGAACACCAAGAGCACCATGACTGACACTGGTACCAGGCCTCTGAACCCATCTTCCCTAGGGGTAATAAATACCTCCAAAGGTACTATCGTGAATATTACATGCCAGCTACATATCAACCACATATACATCATGATCATACATGCATATCAAACATGAACGCAAGTTAATGTACTCACATGATCACGAGTCTGGGACTACACACTTGGAGAATAAGCACACGTAAAAGCTCAAACACCTATAATACACATACATGAACACACATATCAAACCCGGCCCGAAATGGAATCAAAGGTGCAACCCCAACCCCTAAGCCGAAATGCTCTAGCTACGCTAGCCCAATTACTCTCAAACTTCACGAAACATCATGTGCTGATATCCCCTAGGGGTTTATAAACCCGAAAACCCCAACCGATCCTTAACGGAAAAAGTCCAAAACTCGAACAGACACAGCTTCGCGTTTGCGAAGCTTCAGGCTTCGCGGCACGAAGTCTGCCAGCACATCTTCGCGGCGCGAGGTCGCATGCTTCGCGGCGCGAGGTCGCATGCTTCGCGGTGCGAAGCACCACCAGAACCCCAAAAATCGATTTCGACGGGGTTTCGTTCCAAGGTTGCGATTTCTACCCTTTTCACTGATTTCTAACATGAAAACTCAAAGTTGATGCTTACCAAAGCATCCCCAAACATCTACCCATAATCTAACATCCGTATATCATCATAACAACATCAATTGGTGATCCAAAGATCACCAATTTTATAAACACAACCCAAAACCCTAACCCTTGAACAAAGACTTGAACTTGACATAAACAATTACATAAAAGGATACTTACCTTCAATTACTAACACCAACAATCATTGGCCAACACTTTGCTATGCTCAAATGATGCTCTCTTCCCTTCCAATTGCTCCAAAATCTCCATGGGCTCTCTCCCTTCTCCTAAGATCGTACACTGATCAAATGAGAGGAAATTAGGGCTTTCAAGACCTTTATATCCTGACATGGCTAACCCTCAACTTTCAACAATAACAATCTAGTCCTCCAACCTGAAATTTTACACAAACGACGCCGACTTAACTTAATCTTATCATTTCGAGTTAAAATATTAACTTTGGAAAACGGAGCGTTACAACTCTCCCCCACTTAACAAGATTTCGTCCCCGAAATCGCTTAGACATGGAATAGGCTCGAATAGCTAGCCTTCATTTCAGCCTCCGATCCCCACGTCCATTCTGACCCCTTACGATGATCCCGCTGAACTTTCACCAACCCTATTTCCTTATTTCTTAAGAATTTGGACTACCTTTCTAGGATAGCGATCGACCTTTCTACAGTCAACTCATTCATCAATTTGTATGCTGTCAAAAGATCATGAGATGACACCTCGACCAAATACTTTCTTAACCAAGAAGCATTACAAGTGATGTGCTTCTGACTGAGCTCTGACGGTAACTCAAGGCGATAAGTTACATGTCCAATCCTTGTAACTATCTTGAATGATCCAATAACCTTGGACCCAACTTTCCTTTCGTTCAAAGCTGTGTTACCACTTTCCAAGGTGGCACTTTAACTAATATCATCCCCCACATCAAATTCTAAGTCTAACCTTCCCCTAATTTCATAACGTTCTGACAACTCTGAGTAGTTTCCAATCTTTCTCTGATCTTCCGGATGCTCTTAGTCGTCTTCTGTACTAATATCCTACCGTTAGTCCTCATTGACATTCTTCTTCCCAACAAATGGGAGTTCTACACCTCTTCTCGTACATCATATCATACAGAGGCATGCCGTTACCGGCATGAAATTTCGTATTAAAAGGATTCAGCCAACGGTTATTAGGTTCCCCAACTACCTCCGACATAGAACATACACAAACCCTTAACATATCCACCTACTTTCGCTTCACTCTTAAACACGCCAAACACCTTCCCACCTACCTTGGAACATCTCTTTTTCATTCTCGGCTACTAGTAATCCGACCTTAAGTCCTTAAACATTGTAGTAGCAACAAGATGAATAGGGAACTTCATCTAACAAGGTATGACTAGCTTTACCTGATACTGATAGCCACACACGGCCATCCCAATCAAGGGACCATGACTATCAGGTATTGGCTGAGCTAATTGAACTCTGGTTCTTTCTTGCTTCCATTCTTCACCTTATACTACTTCACTTTACGATCGCTTTGTCGTATCAACTCATGAGGTCATCTCTGACATCTTCCTTAAAGGTATTCCCAAGAGGAACACGATGCATTCTTATGCTTAACGCATCTACTACTACATTAGCTATCCCCAAAGGATAATGGGTACCACAATCATAACCCTCTACAACATCCATCCCTTTTCTTGGTCGCATGCTCAAATTATATTGACTCAAGAAATAATAAAGGTAGTATCGCCATGTCTTAACCTTGATAACTACCCCTGTGAACTCTAAATCATGGTCGCGTAACTTACTTCATATGTCTTTATCAGATGGAACATATAACTATTCACCTTTTCAAACAACAGTTCTCCCCCACTTGGAGTTCAAACCATTATTCTCTATGCTTCACACTCTAAATGAGTGTGATCACAGCTAAGCAAATCCATACTAACCATCTCATTAACTTATTTCATCACCAACTAATCATATTTGCTACTTTCATGATTAATCAAAAACACACAATGTTTCCACCCAATAGCTCATTCCTACCACATCACAATGGGTATTGCCTTATCTGAGCCAATTACCCCACATATGGTAAAATAATATAACCTTCCGACCTTGCCCTTCTTGAATTCATATGGACCACAAATTTACGATCACTTCATTTGGCCCCAACAACCAAATCCGACGATCCCTACTTGACCCTCGAAGCCTACGGGTGTAACCACCAGTGTAGGAAACACAAGAATCAAGCGAAGATCAATCTGGATAACAGGCTCGGCGTCCATAACTCCCCATACTCAAACTTCCTTCAACTATCTCTTACCATCTTATATAAAACTGATCGATTAGTCAATCCAAACTTTCTTCTAAATCTACGTCTCCCAATAAGGATCTACTAAATCAGTTGTTAACTCCGTTAATCATGATAATGCATTAACAACATCCTTCATGAACTAGGTTTCCCAAATGAACCTCCTCTTTCCTGAATTCTGTAAACCACCCAAAGAGAGCATAAATTACTTTCTTACTAAATTCTTAACGTCTCAGTCTTGAGACTTCACTTTTAAGCCTTCCTCTATCATAAACAACGGGGTCTAAAATCGACCGTCATGGCTATACCGTTACATCTAACTCTCAGAACTTCCCCCTACGCTTCATTCGATCCTTACCATGACCTAGTGAGTTCATAGCCTTCATGTATAATGACACAATGTTTTAAATCATCTGCGTACATTTGGAAAATTTCGATATGCTCGGTAACACGAAACAACTGTTGTATGCATAACACAATATTGTCTTAAGTACATAGCCATTCATCTGATGATTTCGAGAATCATCGATGCATACCAGATAACATGACACCATTAAGCACTGCCAATTGACGCAATTCTAGTAATGTGTGTTTAAATTTTTTATTTGACTAAATTACATTTTTGGTCCCTCACGAATAGCTGCTTTTTGCTTTTCGTCCCTCCAAACGTGAAAGTACATCCTTGGTCCCCAAAATGAGTTTTTTTTGCTCATATTGGTCCCTCTCACTAACGCCGTCCATATGGGCTCCGTTAGTTGCAGCATGTGCCCCTCACGTGAGGGGCATTTTAGTCTTTTTACACATCATCTTCAACCTCAAGTCTATCTCCAAGAACATTCATACCTAAGTCTAAGAATATTCACCCCAGAAAATCAAGAAATTATATCCACTTAAGTTTAAGAACATTCATCGCAGAAAATCAAGAACATTATATCCATAAATCCAAATTATATAGATTCGAAATCAAAAGGCTGATAAAGAAACAAACTTATAACAAATCAAATGAAAAAAAAAATGAGATTCTATAATCACCCAAATACAATCACCTACATGAAAACAAAAAATACAAACAAACTATCGAAATTTTAAACAAATCCAATATGGGTCTGTGAATCAAAACCATAAACATAAACTGAAACCCTAAAAATATGTATCATAAATACATGGATCGAAGCCCTAAACAAATATCGAAACCTGGATATGTCATATTTGGGGATTTGACAGTATGTTCTTCAACAATCTGATGCCGATCTTCAACAGTCCATTGTTTGAGTTTTAAACGGAGTTCATTGTTTGTTGGGTTTTCCAGATCGGTAGTTGTTCGAGAGGTAGGGCTTATGTCAAAATCAGTGGTTGGCATCTCATCTCATCTCATCTCGAACCTCCAGATCTGCTAAAATCGTGTCAAGATCGATGGTTGCCATCTCCTCTCTAACCCAAATCTGCTAAAATCGAAAACCAAACTCCAAGAACCATACTTCGAAAGCAAATTGAATCAAAACATTCAGACTGAAACTTTCAAAATCGAAAACCTTTAAACCGAAACCTAGATCTGATACCTTTTGAGAACCAAAATCGAAAAGTTTGCTTGGATGGTTGCTTCGAAAACAACTTCTTCAGATTTGCTTGGATGGTTGCATCGAAAACCAAAAAAACCCTAGATGGTTGCTTCGAAGATTCGGGGGGTGGGATTCATGGAGGTTTGCAGGAGGGAAGAAGGGGGAGCAAACTGGTGGTCGCCGACATGAAGGAAGGAGAGAGGATGTTGACGGTGGTGATCTGGTGGTCGATGGATGGAGGTCGACTGGTTTTGATACAAGGGATTTGGAGAATTCAAAGGGTTTGGGGTTTGTTCTAATTATGCATTTGTTTTTCAATTATTTTATGAAGTTAATTAAATCTTTTTATTTTTAGAAGAAAATGATATAAAACGGGTAAAATGACAAATATGCCCATCACGTGAGGGGCACATGTTGCAATTAACGGAGCCCATATGGACGGCGTTAGTGAGAAGGACCAATATGAGCAAAAAAACTCATTTTGGGGACCAAGGATGTACTTTCACGTTTGAAGGGACGAAAAGCAAAAAGCAGCTATTCGTGAGGGACCAAAAATGTAATTTAGTCTTTTTATTTTTTATTTTTTTTTTTCACTTGCAAAATACCTATTAAAATCCCTTACACCATGTGAGTTCGATAACTCTCCTAATCATGGGCGGCGTAACGACGTGCCTAATAGTTCTAGTCATAAACTTGTGTAAATAAATGTTGTCGTATTTTTCCACAATTAAATCAAAAATATTCAATCTTGAAAAAAGGTGAAATCTTTATCAATCACGAAATAAATAAATAAAGAAATATCTTCAAGCGACAACATAGGTTTTCTAAAAACACGTTTTCTAAATACCAACTTTTTCCCAAAAGGTTTAATAAGTTCTACGAGAAAAACAATACTTTTCATTTTTGACAAAATTACAATACATAAATTTAAATTTCAACATGAAGGTTATTCACTCGGTCATGGTCAACCACTTACATTCCAACAATTTGCCAATTAACTTGCTTTCTTTCTTCTAGCTTGCTTCTCTAATTTAGGCTCTCTAGCCCAAAGCTGTCGTGCATATGATGGAATTCAATCCGCCTTACTATCACTACACATACTCTTATCTCTGACTCCAGTATCCCAATGTATCCAATCGTCTTTATTCCTTTGTTTAGAACATAATTCGAACAATTCATATCATCAATGTCACTCATTAACTTATCTACCTCTAACTGTGGTACTTATCATTTCCTAACAAAACGGAGAATGATTCCCATACTATATTCTCTACTTGCTCTAAAAGACTGGGAAGTAACTTATGAAAAACTCCCCTTACCTCCACTGCAACCACTTCCTTTAAATCGGAAGTCTCGGAATTCTCTCTACTACGTAGCCTGTCACCTTGACTTCTCGCGGTCACCATTCTAACCCTTGAAGCAATACCTCCTAAGAGGGATTATTTTCTACAGTTTCAACTCACCGCTAAGAAAAGTCATAAAGGTTTTCTTTCCACTATCCAACTTAACCATACAGATTCAATAACATGACTTCTTAGACACTAGATAATACATCGCACACAATTGGGGATAATTCCCTTCTAAAATCCCTTTCAGTATCTCAAGGTTCCTTATGGTTCTATCAAACCAAACTTGTATCGACAATGTAAGAATCGTGCTTCGAACCCCTAGGCAACAATTAAATAAGAACATGCCAAAGAGTTATCCACAAGATTCCAACCCAACGATACATAATTGATCCTCATCTCACCACTTGGCATCCTGATTTACTGATTAGCTAACTAAGTCTACTGACTGAACACATGCAATCTACTTATACAATCATATCCATTCCCAACATAACGAGGACACCTTGGTCCATAACCCATGCTAATTTATCTTACTTAGCTATAAAAATCAACATGCTCATGATCCCACCAACCCAACCTCGTTTGGTTCATAAACTGTTCTCATGACTTGGTCAAGCCCGAATGGTACAATGTAATTGCAATGGTATGGGCCCTTATACCATTATAAGTTACACCCTACACATTTAGCCTTTTCGTCATCACGATGGAGTCATTTCTCAAACTTGGTTCATACACATAACACATAAAACATGTACCACTACTCGCACTCCTAGTAGCAGCTAACTGTACACTAGAGTGTCATAGGCATTAATAAAAATCTCCATTAGTTTACATACACATGTCATCAACATACTTATTTCATAAAACTTCAAATGTCAACATATCATTCATAAGCACATCTTACATGCATAACCGAGATTAACATAAACATCATAACGATTCATAACATCATATTACCCATCATGGTATCATAAGTTGAAATACATAACATTTGCATTCATATCAACCACACTTAACACCTAACGGTGTTCATACATAATCAACATGTCACACTTAGTACTTACTCAATAGAGTTTAGGGTGCTCACCCCCGTCTTGATGTTCCGGATCCCAGTTCAGCTTTAACTCCTTTCTCCTTAAAATAAAAATTTTATTTTCTTTGGTTACACTGTTTTGAAAACACGAACTCTTGGGTTTGAGTTCAAGTATTCACTACTCGTGAACACCCGAATCCCTCAAACCAAGGCTTTGATACCAATTGTAACGACCACTTTCATTTTAACATATATTTAACGGAGATAAGTAACCAAAAGGTGCGGAAGCTTTAATTAAAACATAAAGGTCACAATTTCCCCAAAAAGAGGTCCAAAGTAAATAATTTTCAATGAACAATTCTCAAATTTATCCCATTTGTAACAAAACCTTCCAATAAAATATTTAGACTTCATTTCCAAAATCCTTTGTAAACTTCTGAACTGGACCGATCCGAGCCATCAAGCAGGCGCCTTTCCCTTGTCCTTAGAAGAGGTACCTGACACTAAACCACATAAACCACAACGGGTTAAGCATAAAGCTTAGTGAGCACAAACCTAGGCTCTATGAATGCAATAACCTAACCATAAGCATAACTGTAAACTGGACATGCATCGTGACCAACTAACTCAAGGTATGAACACCAAGAGCACCATGACTGACACTAGTACCAGGCCTCTGAACCCATCTTCCCTAGGGGTAATAAATACCTCCAAAGGTACTATCGTGAATATTACATGCCAGCTACATATCAACCACATATACATCATGATCATACATGCATATCAAACATGAACGCAGGTTAATGTACTCACCTGATCACGAGTCTGGGACTACACACTTGGAGAATAAGCACACGTAAAAGCTCAAACACCTATAATACACATACATGAACACACATATCAAACCCGACCCAAAATGGAATCAAAGGTGCAACCCCAACCCCTAAGCCGAAATGCTCTAGCTACGCTAGCCCAATTACTCTCAAACTTCACGAAACATCATGTACTGATATCCCCCAGGGGTTTATAAACCCGAAAACCCCAACCGAGCCCTAACGGAAAAAGTCCAAAACTCGAACAGACACAGCTTCGCGTTCGCGAAGCTTCAGGCTTTGCGGCGCCAAGTCTGCCAGCACACCCTCGCGGCGCGAGGTCGCATGCTTCGCGCGCGAAGCACCACCAGAACCCCAAAAATCGATTTCGACGGGGTTTCGTTCCAAGGTTGCGATTTCTACCCTTTTCACCGATTTCTAACATGAAAACTCAAAATTGATGCTTACCAAAGCATCCCCAAACATCTACCCATAATCTAACATCCATATATCATCATAACAACATCAATTGGTGATCCAAAGATCACCAATTTTATAAACACAACCCAAAACCCTAACCCTTGAACAAAGACTTGAACTTGACATAAACAATTACATAAAAGGATACTTACCTTCCATTACTAACACCAACAATCATTGGCCAACACTTTGCTATGCTCAAATGATGCTCTCTTCCCTTCCAATTGCTCCAAAATCTCCATGGGCTCTCTCCCTTCTCCTAAGATCGTGCACTGATCAAATGAGAGGAAATTAGGGCTTTCAAGCCCCTTATATCCTGACATGGCTAACCCTCAACTTTCAACAATAACAATCTAGTCCTCCAACCTGAAATTTTACACAAACGACGCCGACTTAACTTAATCTTAACATTTCGAGTTAAAATATTAACTTTGGAAAACGGAGCGTTACAGAAAAGTAGCAGCGGTGCAGGGTTCGTCGTCGGAGAGGGGTACCAATGGTGGGGAAGACCATCGAGGCGGAATGAAGAACATGAAAGTTGTAGTTAGGGTTTGAAGAAGCAAGGAAGGAGGCGCATATCCTTAAGGCGTCTATTTTCTCTTAAAAGAACAACTTTTTTTAACAAAGGTACAAGACTCCATTTGTTAGCAGCTTAATGAACTTAATAAGACCCACAACTTATTCTGTAAGTAATACATAATTGTTTGGTAGTGGCTTAATAGTATAGTAAGTGACTTATTCAGTAAGCTTTTAAGAGGGAGCTTTATGCAAAAAGCCAAGTTTTCCCAAACCCGTCACTCTTAATTAAAAAACACGTTTCTTCCAACAATGAAAAAGCTCTCCTCAACAAAAACTTTCATAGTCTATACAGACTGATTAATGTTTATGAAGCTTTACAGGACAACTTTATCCACGTATAACTTAATGGAAAACCAAGCAAACAACCACTAAGGGGGTGTTTGGTTCGTGGAATTTGATGGAATTCAATGACCAATTTCATTGACCAAATTCCATGCTCTTGTTTGGTTCACAGAATGTTAACTAAGGAATCATTCAAATTCCTTTAACCATGGATTTCATCATTCCATACGGTAACCCATGAAATTCATTGGAATCTTCCCTATCCCTCTAATTTTCTTCATCTATCTCCATTTATCTCTCTCCCATTCCAAATCCTTTTACGGTTTGGTTCGGTCTCAATTTTTGTTTTATTTATTTATTAAATAATCAAATTATATTATACATATATAATTAAATAAACAAATTATATATGATAAAAATAATATTTTTTAAAGCGCTTCTGTTTAGTTCGGTCTTTGGGGAAACCGAGTATGTACGGTTCGTTTATTCCAGTCAAGATGGAAACCAAAATAGAAATCGAATCGATTTCGGTTTTCGGCTCAATTTGGTTTTTCCGGTCGAAATGAAAACCAAAACCGAACCATTTTCAGTTTTAGACTTTTACTTTCTCGTTTTTTCGCTTTCGGTTTCGGTTCGGTTTGGTTTTTGCTCTCCTTAACTTTTACAATTCCATTCCAATTCCATCTAACCAACCAAACCGATCGAAATGCATGGTCAAATTCCACTCAAATTCTTTCAAACTCAAATTCCTTTATTTATTCCGAAATCATCAAATTGGATTTCGCAAATCCTATGTATTTCAATTCCATCAAATTCCCGATTGGGTGGTAATTAGGGGAATTCAAAGAAACGTAACAAAAAGATGGTTTTAAGATTGATAATGGAATAACAACAAGCACTCGAGGTCCAGGGAGAAGCAGATCTCTTCCTATTAGTTCAAATCGGAAGTCAAGTGAAAGGGGGACGGACTCATCAAATCGACCAACATGGGGACCGAAAGTCCGATCTCCGATGAGACCTCCTCTGCAACAATGGCGGATGTGCTGCCATTGGCCTCCGTTTCTCAACAACCATACGTCTCCGAGCTCCTTTCCTTCACTCTCGATCGTCTACACAAGGAACCAGAGCTTCTCCGTGTCGATGCCGAGCGAATTCGGAGGCAGATGCAGGAGGTTGCTGTTAATAACTACCGTGCTTTCATTTCTGCCGCTGATGCTTTGGTTTCGATCCGCCATGAAGTCTCATCCATCGATAAACACCTCGAATCATTGGTATAATTCATTCTTCAACAACTCCATTTCCTTGATTTTTTACTAGAAGTTTGTTTTTATATGTAAATTTGAAGCCTAATGCCTAGGCTTGAGAGATTGAATCAAAGACATACATATATCCAATCTAATTACGTTCCTAGGTTTGTATATGGCCGTGAAGTGCACAGAAAGAACTATTGCCTCTGGTTATAAATGATCTAAAGCTCTTATAGAGTTGATGTGAACTTGTAATTGTTCTTATAGAGTTGATGATTGCTGTAAGTTTTGTAACAATTATACAAACAAAAAGGATTTTGGCAGTTGAATTGGTATAGGTGTTGTTTTAGTTGCCTTGAAAATGTAACAGGAGTTCATACATAAAAATAGAATTCATTTTTTGGAAATAATTATATCTATGCTTTTATAGCAATGATAATAATTAGGATTTCATTTGTATATGTAAAGCATGGACATGTACCGACTGATAAATCTTTGAGCATTCCTTTCCTCAAATGCATAATAGATCTTGCATTCCAATGTGTAGTCTTAAGTCTTAACCTAGTCAACGGCAGTGCTTCTAAACTTATTTCGTAAAAACAACCTCAGCAGAGTGATCCTTAGTTCATCCTTCTTATACAATAAACGAGGCATGTGTCTTCTATTGGATGCTTTCACTATTTCACTACCGAATAGGAAAATT
Organism: Centaurea solstitialis; assembly: GCA_030169165.1. NCBI lineage: Eukaryota > Viridiplantae > Streptophyta > Magnoliopsida > Asterales > Asteraceae > Centaurea > Centaurea solstitialis. The sequence goes on from CM058047.1 coordinate 28,456,148, forward strand.
CCTCGCTTATCTTCTGTTTGTGCTTGCTACTTCTGCTGTCATGCCATTGAATTTTGCTATATGAATTTAAATTATTCAAAATCATTGGGTAACAATATATGTGTTATATTACATATAATGTATGTATACATAGGTACTTGCCTCTAACCCACACCTTGACAAATGTTGTTGCTCTAAAGGCATGAGGCTTGACCTTGGTGCCACGTCTTTTCTTATTCTGAATCTTTCTGCAATCATTGTAGACTAGTTTGGGTTTATCTATGAACCTGATCAAAGTGCCATACGATGCAACAAGATTTATAGCTAAATGTGCAGTGTTTTCTTAAAAATTGGGTAATAGGTATTTTGGTCTTTACATGGTTAAAGCCATGATTTAATTGAGGGTTTTTCATTTTTGTTTTCCTACAATTATCGATTAGAATTGTTGCAAGGTCTTCCCTAAAACTACATTGGTACTGTTCTCATTGGTTCAAGCACTAAATGCTGACATTCTTACAACATATTAACAAGAGCAATAATGGTTTGTGGTTTGAACTTTGGGGGCACTTTTGATCTGTTCATATTGTATTATGAAGGGTGTGTTGCCTGAGAGTGTGTTAAGTTTATAAAGAAGCTTAACAAAGGCTTTTGTTGGTAACTTGTTATTAGAGCTTGCACTCATTTAGAAATGTCACCAGTGCAATCCAAATTCTGTTAGATTTTTCCAGAATGATGCACTGTGCCTCACCAAGATTCTTGCTGGTTGGACTGAGGATTGTTGAAGTTGATATTATTATGGGATTTATGTCTAGAAGCTTTACCTTTTAGATGCAGCAATCACTTGACACTTTGCTGTTTGTTCTTACTGTAAAACTCTTCCCTTTTCGACCGGGTTGTTGAATGATATTTTAAATATTGAATTGATAGTGTACTTTTTGTGATTGGTCAAAAGATACTTATTTTTGGGCTGCCTGTTTTATTCTGAGCAGCAAATTGAGTTGTGAAATACAGTTCTTGCTATCATGTTATACAATACAAGAAGCTTAATCATACGCTGAGATTATTACCTCTGCTTACATATACTATCTGTTGACAAAGTTAAAATGGGATCGGACTCATTCTAAATTATTTTTGTGCAGATTGGAGAGGTCCCCAAGCTAACATCTGGCTGCTCTGAGTTCATCGAGTCTGCAGAAGAGATTTTGGAAAAGAGAAAGATGAATCAAACACTGCTGGCAAATCATAGTACTTTGCTTGACTTACTTGAAATTCCTCAGCTTATGGACACGTATGTTTTTGACCTACCAGTAGAGATCACATGCTAAGATTTAAACTAGTGGCAACTATTCTAAGGCCAGAATTTTCAGTGGAATAGTCAATAATATGGATCTACATCTTTATAGTATAAATAAGAATTATATTAAACCTTGCATGAAAAACATTCAGTTGGAACTAGCAGAACATTAACAAAAAAACTGAAATATCTGCAATTTAGCATGCATATGGCTTGATCTGTTTGTTAAGACTCACCAACTTGAAAAGAATTAGGTACTAGAGTGGGCTCAGTTCGTTGTAACATAACATCATCACTAGCGTCATCACTCAGTTCGTTAGCTTCTGCAGAAACACTTTTCCAAGTTCAGGAGACACTTATCCTAAATGCATTTCTTATGTTTCTATGCAAAAATAATATTAGGTTTGATACAATGTGCAAGCCATACGAAACAAGTGCATATTCCTATGCTACTTTGACAAACCTTTGCAAGTTCACTTTTTGCATGATTCAAGCTGGTTTTGCATTGGCTTACTGATTTATGAGTTTCATCAACAAATAAACATGTTTTTCTTTGATCAACTTACTAGCAAAATGTTTTCTATCAAATAAAAAACATAAATGAAACAGAATGAGAATGCCAACAAGTTGAATGACAACCCACTAGGCCACTACCCATTGTATCTAAACCGAGAATTTATTTACACTCACACTCTTAAGAACTTAGCCTATCATCGTTAAGAGTAAAGAGAAAGAACAACATAAATGACAAAAGCCATTCTATGCCAGTTACATGCTTTACACAACCGAAAGAATTGACAGCTGTTCTAGAAATTAAATGTTTTCTTGAATGCGAAGCTACTAGCAGAAGTAAATGCAAAACAAAGTGTAAAAGTACGGTTACCATAAGACTAAAAGATCATTAACTCGATACCAAAGATCACCCCTCTTATAAGCAACATATCAACCTACTGATACCAGAAAACAGGTCCAAAAGTAAGAATTTCAACTTTCTTCAGAAAATAATAGTACAACCACTTGATCAGTAATTAAATGCTTACAGTTCACCAACTTCGGCTTTCTTGATTAAACCAAGATTGACATCAAAAATATTTTCCCACTTCATATCAGCTGTGGCTGTGAAGGTAGGCTACCTCTTGATGCACCAATATTCTATTCACTAGCATAATTTTCAGAAATCAGAACACCTAGAGAACTCCAAAATATCATCTAGCTCCAGAAAAATAAAAAGAACATACAAGGAACAAACACATACCAGAATCATATACAAAAGAGGGCTAAAAAGTAAGGGTAAAATATTTTGTAACAACTCTCTAAATGAAAGTTATCAAGTTTCAGGCTCACTTGTCAGTAGTGCAATCATGTTATGGATGGATATTGTATAATAACGGTTTCCCAGGAATTTATTGCCCAAGTGGCAAAGGTTTTCTAGTTTTTTGGTTGGGGCTTGCTTATTCAAATGTCTTTTTGTTGCAACTGTGGTAGTTTTGATGGGATTTTAGAGGAAACAACGGTAACATTATCACTCTCATTTTTTTCTTGTTTCCTTCCTCATAAAATGGGTAATTGTGGTGGGCACTAAATTGTGTGCATGTGTGTGTGTGAGAGATAGAGGTAGATCATCTTAAGGAAGTTGTGTTAATCACGTATTGACATTGTTAAACATGCTTGATCATGGATTATTCATGCAAATCAAATGCCTTATATGGAGTTGGTTGCTACATGGATGAAGCATGCAGAATCTATTTCATGCATTTTTTGATATTTAATCATGCGACTTTTGTCACCATGAGCATGTGATGGAGTGACAATGGAACATGTCTTCTTCTCTGTCTTAAAACCTGTAATTCCTTTGACCAACAACTCAATCATGTAGAAGCCATTGTTAAAGCCTTGCCCACTTTCTTAAAGGAAAAGGAAATGCGGGAGGTGGGAAGAAAGTATGTAGAACAAAGTTAATGCATGTGTATGCATTTTCAGATTTTCAGATTTCCAATTTCTGAATATCCTTTTTATTGTACTTAATTTTCATGAATTCCAACTTGTTCTCATATCTCAAGGTTGCTCAAAATTTAAAAATTTTAACCTTCTTAAGGTGTGTGAGGAATGGAAACTATGATGAAGCTCTAGACTTGGAAGCGTTTGTTAGCAAACTGTCAACAATGCATCCGAAGTAAGTTTTATATTATCCTAATTACAAAGTCATTTGCCTAGCTTTCAATCTCATAGCAGTAACGTAATGATCTAAGACTGACCAATCTTATTTTATTTTCTTTGCTACTATGTGTCTGTGAAGATTACCGGTCATTCAAGCACTTGCTGCAGACGTACGACAAACTACCCAGTCTCTGCTCTCACAGCTTCTCCAAAAACTAAGATCAAATATTCAGGTAAGTTTGTGGTCACAAAACCCAACTTTTTTGTTTATTTTGAACAATTTGTTGATCTTAGAAAGAATATAATAATGTTTATGATAAATATGATGGCGGTGATAAATATTGCAGTTACCAGAATGTCTTCGCATTATTGGATATCTACGGCGGATTGGAGTATATAGTGAGTACGAAATGCGCCTTCAGGTATCTGTATTTCATATCTCACATGTACTTAACATTTCAATCAGCCAAGTTGCCTAAAGCCTAACTTATTTATCTGCTGATGATAATATTTTTTATGGGACAGTTCTTAAGATGCAGAGAGTCATGGTTGTCTGGCATTCTTGATGACCTAGATCAAAGAAATGCTTATGAATACCTAAAAGGAATGGTAAACTGTCATAGGATGCATCTTTTGATGTTGTTAACCAATACCGCGCCATATTCGCTGATGATACATCAGGAAGTGAAGAGAACTATGATGGCGGACTTCTCTTCAGCTGGGCCATGCATCAGATAGCCGCTCACCTTAAAACTCTCAAGATCATGCTCCCAAAGATAACCGAAGGCGGATCATTGTCCAATATACTGGACCAGTGCATGGTAAGTGTTAGATATGCATATTACTTGAAACTTTTGCTGCTCACCCATTGAAGCACTGTTAGACATGTTTAGCATTTTTACTGGTGAGTTTAGGGGGTGTTAGGTTAGAGGTATTAAGCAATAATCAATTGGGAATGAAAATAAAAGAAACTGTTTGGTTTTCTATAATATAATAGGCTCATTCTCCCATAAGCCCAAAACTTCATTTATAGTTTAACTTGGGGGGAGAAAATTCATTCCCATTTTCATTCCCTTAGACATATGGATCTGTGAACCTTTTGTTTACCAGATCTTCAAAATAGCAAAAACATCTTCAAGCAGTCGTAATTATTCTACAGATGTAAATTTCGGATTTTATTTATTGATGAGAAGTTATATTATATTTTCATTCTTGGTTTACAGTAAAATCATACATCCCGCTGCATCTCACGGGTACACTGTTAGTACATTCTAATGAGTATTGAGTGTCTGTGTCAATTTTCAAATTTTTGATAGGGAGCTACTGAATGTTCTTTTCGAGCCCTTATCTGTTCTGTTACAGTTTACAGAGCGAGCGCTCTATTGCAAACCTGTCATCTTTTTCCTGATCAATTAACTACATTTGAATGATAGGAATGTTTGATTTAGCTTGTAATATTTTGATTTACTTTTTCTTCAAATGCTCCTGTCAGAGGAGGGCGGTAGCCATTTTGTAGGCTAAGATAAACACAGGGGGAAGGAAGTCAAGAAATATTTGTTTGATTGAAAATGCTTTGAGGAAATGAATTTAGATAGGAAAACATGGAACACGCCTTGTCGAATTCTAGAGCCTTGGCCATTTCACCTTTTTTATAAATTTCTGGTGGATTCTGTTTAGTTTGGCATAAGAAGCATTTTGTTGTTGCTATTGTTCCTAACCGCTTTGTAGCACTCCATCAGAATTTGCCCACATACTTTAGACTTCTGTATGGATTTAGTTTCATTGATGGACCTTGGTTTGGCAGCTATAGTTTTAGAAAAACTAATAAATGATGCTGGAATTTCTTAAATGTAAAGATAATTTGGTAATAAATTATCCTGTATTAGAGGGAGGAGAGGGGAGATAAGTGACCAGATGCAGCATCGAGAAATTTAATACTAAATGCGGGGGATCAGAATCTTTTCGTTGTGTGTTATCATGCTAATTATGTGAACCAGACATCTTCTTTCCCTTTTCTTTTGTTTTTTTACTTTAACTTCTTAAGAAAGGCCATCACACTTCTGTTGTTTGTTTTAGGTTTTTGTTTATAAGTCTGTCACTTAAGAGAAAGAGATATCTTTTCTAAATCATAGGGTGTGAAAATCTTGGGTGTCTCCAAATTTTAGACAATCTAATTTTGTTTGTATACAAACGCACACTGCCTTTTAATGACACCAATTTTTCATGTTTTCAGTTTAAAACAACAATAGTAATTATCAATTTATCATGTGTCTATGGAAATTGAATTTTTTTTATTTTAACACACGTAACAGAACTTGTTTATGACGTTAGAATGTAATTCGTATTGAAGTTACTAAGGTGATAGTTACTGATGACTATAGCCTTCTTGGTGCATTGGTATAGTTCAATAAGAACATCTCCAACTGTTTTTTTATTTATAATTTCTCTAAAATGGAGAAGTAGAAGCTAAAATCACTAAATAAATTACATTCAACTCCAAGAGATTCCATATTTTAGACTTTTCAATGTTAATTATATTACTAAAATATTCAACAGATATAATATCCCTGTAAATTGATGGAACATTTAGAAAGCAGTTTCTCTCTCTTCAGCATTTAGTTATTGAGAGTTCTGCATTGGAGATCTTTTTATTCTCTCTCTTTCTTTCTCTATTTTGGAGGAAGTTCTAGAGAATATGTTGGAGCAAAAGAATGGGTTAAAATCTCTAAAATCTTCTTTTTAGAGTATCTGTTGGAGTTGCTTTAAGAGGCTTCATGCTGCAACTTGCATGGCCCAGTTGAAAACTCCTCCTTCCGTCTTAATTTAAGATACATGCTTGAATTGTGAAGTTGAAATAGATGTGGTTTCAAGCCAAAGTACTTTTTTCTGTGCCTGCAGCTAATATTGATCTTCTTTATGCTTCACAGTATTGTGCTATGGGGCTTGGTTGGGTTGGATTGGATTTTCGGGGCTTGCTTCCACCTCTTTTTGAAGAGTAAAGTTACCCTTGCTTCTCTTTTTTCTTATTTTTTTGTTTGTCTAATCACAAAGTGCACAACTTTACTTCTTTTCGTTTCTGCAGGGCTGTCTTAAACCTATTTTCAAAAAATATGAGTACAGCAGTGGAGAATTTCCAGGTACACTTGCAGCTCTTTATGTTTCTAGACCCATTCACTGTTCCTTATTTATGGTGGAAAGATCATACCTGTTTACACCATGCATGGCAACTTATTCTTGGAGTTTCTAGTGAATTCATCATTTATGAACTTGTTTCTATTGATTACAGTTGGTTTTGGATTCTCATCGATGGGTGCCATTACCAGCTGTTGGCTTCTCATCCAATAGCTTTGGTGAAGAAAATCACGAAGATATTACGCCGCCTCCGAGTTTAATGGAGCATCCACCTCTTGCTGTTTTTGTTAATGGTAAGTTCTTTATAAATTTAGGAAGGGAAATTTAAATTGATCCGTAAACAAATTTGCTATGAGATCTATGAACATGCTAATTGATTAACAACGGAAAGCCAAGTAGGTTCCTAAACGCTTTACGGCTATATATTGTAGGGTTACACTCCTCCACCAAGTCATATTGGTGCTTCCTTGGTGATTCATGAAATCCAGAATCAGACTCGAATCTTCTAGGTGCTAATAAGAATTTTGAGATAATCTAGCTTATAGGGAGGGGACACCAATTTTGGCCTCCTGTGGGGGATCATTAGGATTTGAATTAGGGTTAGTTAGGTTTATCTATATATAGCCTAACCCTAATTTTCACCTATTAATCCCTTATAGGCTTTTATTAATTAATCACATTAATTGACTAAGGCTCATGCTTTAAAAAATTAATCTCAGTTAATTAATAACTTGTAATTTAATCCAATTAGATTAGTTATTAAGCTATATTTTACTGCAGTTAAATTATACTTAATCTCGTAAACAATAGTTACCCAAATAATTAGTTATTATGCTATAAATTTAATCCAATTAAATTATACTTGATCTACCAAATAATAGTTAAACTAAGTTATTTATCTAGCCTTTTAATTTAAATATATCAAATTAAATAAATAATGAACAAACTTCTTCAGTTATTTAGTCATTAGAATAATTAAACTTCTTTAGTTATTTCGCGATTTGAATAATTTCACTTCTTATTGTTCACTTCCATTCCTTCAATGGTTTGTACGTGTGACCCAAAAAGGCCTAAACTTTGGCAATGATTATAAACTCCTTTAAAATCATAAGTGATGATTAATATCTGGCAATACAACACTACTACCCTTTTAACTAGGAGTATTTGTAGAATCTCCAGTTTTCAATCAGTGATCATTATTGGATCATTATTGGTGAATATACTCAGTCTTTTTGTCTTAGATGTCCGGTTTTAACACGAAGCCCGGATTCATCACATGTTATTTTCAACCTTAGTTTTCTGATGATTAATCATACTGAAAGATTCACATTGTTAATATCATATATGACACATGTTCGTGTACTATTTTCAGTATGATCAATCATAAGGCCCACTGACATTGCTCCTGTCATACTAGAGAGACAAATCCTATGTCAATACATGCTAGCCATACCTATATGATATATGACATGCTAACAGAACTTTTCCATCCAGTTACGGTATGGCCGAATCATCTATAAAAGTGTGATGCAGACACAGTTAGTATTCATGATCTCAAGTCTGAAGACTCTACATACAATGATCACACGTGAACACACTTATGACACTCACATGACATGATGACATCCAGTGCAATGTCTCATATGGTTGATCACATCCAATGCTTTAAGATGTCCATCTTTAGCGTTCTTATGTATCTCCACAGAAATCTCTACATAAGCTAGTCTGTTAAGTATAGCTTTGACGAAACCAAGCAACACAATACTTGAGGACATTTTAGATATCCAATACTCTTAAGGTATACTTGTACAATATTTATCCCAACACAAATGTATTGGTAAAACAGTCTATTAGTGGTGGAGTGGATAGGGCTTGGGGGGGTTCATAGCACCTAACCCGAGTTCGAATCCCTCCATGCGCAACCTATGGACATTTACAAAGGGGCATGCTTTAGACCTGATCTTGCCGGGGATTAGTTGGGCCATAGGCTCGAACACCCTTCCAAAAAAAATGTATTGATAAAACAATAAGGGTGTGTTTAGTTGTGGAAAAATTTTCTGTTTTCTAGAAAAATTTTCTATGAAAAATCAAAAATCAAAAAACTTGTTTACTTGATTCAATTTAGAAAATTTTTTCCAAGAAAACAAAATTTTCATTTTCAAAATTTACACTTGAATTAGAAAACTACTTTTTATAGTTTTCCAATTCTCATTTTCATTTTCCATTTTCACTTTCAATTGTCATCCCCTTCTCGTCGCCGGCCACCGCCACCACCGTCACCCCCGCCACCGCCAGTCACCACCGCCGCCGCCGCCGCAACTACCCTCCCACCACCGCTGCCACCACCGCCGCCACCACTGTTACCGTCACCATCACCACCCCCAATTTCGCCACCGCAACCCCGATGTCGCCACCGTCGCCGCCGAGGCCACCGCCATTGCAGCCGAGGCCGCCATCGCCGTTGTCGCCGAGGCCCCCGCCGTCGCTGCCAAGGCCACCGTCGTGGCTACCGTCGCCACGGTCGTCGTCTACGAGGCAACCGCCCCCACCGCCGTCGCCGTCGAGGCCACCGCCACCACCGCCGTGGCTACCGCCGCCACTGCCGTTGTCTACGAGGCCACCGCCCCCACCGCCGTTGCCGCTGAGGCCACTGTCGTTGCCGTCGAGGCCACCACCGCCGTGGCCGTCGAGGCCACCGCCACCGCCACCGCCGTTGCCGCCGAGGCCCCCACCACCACCGCCGCCAAGGATTGAAAAAATGAAAAATGAGAAGTGATGAAAAATGCTCAACTAAACGAGTTTTCTAATTTTCTAAAAATGGAAAATGAAAACTCAATCATTTCAAGTAAACAGGTTTTCTAAAATTTTCATAGATAACTGAAAATGAAAACTCCACTCCAGAGTTTGAAAACGTTTTCTATGAAAATGAAAACACTTTTCCACAACTAAACATAGCCTAAGCAACTTTATGAAAACATGTCCAAGATGTATACATTGAGTGATTGACTTTTGGGCATATACACTAACAATCTTCCACTTGCACAAGAGACAATAATCTAAGTATCTAATACCTATAGATGCCCTATGTTCATCATGCTTCAATCGTATTAAGGGATTTGTCAGTGGATAAAAGACATTGTTGTTGGTGTGTAGTTTGCAAATACTCACATTGCCTCTCTCTCTATTATCTCTTAGACGAGATGATATTTTCTAAGGATGTGTTTGGATTTCTGGTGAGAGTGGGGTTTCTTTTGCCTGAGCAATGGCACTAGTGTTGTCACCATGCAACTCTATTGGCCCATCACTACTCCGAACCACCCCAAGCTGACAAGTACACTTATGATCATACGGTTCCTTTGCTACATCTGATGTTGCAATGTCCTCTGCTCTGTCATAGAATCTGCTACTATGCTCTAGTTGGACTCTACTAACTCATAATTTCGTCATTCAAGCAACACACAGAACTCATAGTTTTGTCCTATAAATTCAAGTCATATAAACCAGTCTATTAGGATACTGTAACAGCTTTAGCTAATGAGTTGATGATATGTGTTTGTTTTTTCTTTATTTTTTTTTGTGGTACCAGGTGTATCTGCTGCATTGAACGAGCTACGGCCCTGTGCCCCAATAAGTTTGAAGCATATTCTTGCTCAAGAGTTGGTTAAGGGACTGCGCACTGTTTCTGATTCTTTATTGCGATACAACACCACCAGGGTGCTTAGGGAAAATGAGTCTGTCCTTTTCTTGTCACTATGCCGAGCATTCATTGAGGTAAACTACCACCAAAACCATGTTTCATTCCTCATTCAAACATAAAAACTAATTTAAAGCTGTACTTGCCGACTCTAATAAAACAGGACAGAACAAAAACCTTTTGATATAAAGCAGTATCTTTGGTGATTTCTTTGTGCTTTTAGCTATGTAGGCTCTTGTTTTCTTTCTTTCTAAATTACGGCATATAGTTGTGCTTTCTATACCTTTGGATGGGATATTCTGGGTTTGTTTTGATTGGTTTGATTTATTCTCACAACTAAATATCTGGTACTCGTTGAATAATTCTTTTTCGTTCTAGTTTCTTTTTATGGTATTGATCCCACTCAAGGAGTTTTTTGGTTTTTGTTTATTGAAGGTTGCTTTAGATGTTTCACAATTGTGAAATTATTTCCATGTCAAATTAGGGATGGCAACGGGGCGGGTTTGGGGCGGGGATTGGTCCCCCCGTCCCCGTCCCCGTTTAAAAAAACCGTCCCCGTACCCGCTTAAAAACCCGCGGGGATTTAAACGGGGATCCCCATCGGGTAATCGGGAAACCCGCGGGGAAACGGGTATCCCCGTTTAGTATAAACGGTTAATTAAAAGGGTTTTACCGTGGGGATCGCCGTCATCGTTTAAACTTTACCACAAATCTACAAGTCTCGAAAAATGATATACTAACTTACATAACATTCTCGAATCCATTCTCTAAACATATCCGAAAGAAAATTAAAGTCCTAAAGTCTAAATGCATCCAAAATAGTAACAATTTAGTGTTATATATATATATATATATATTGTTTAAATGCATCCATTTAGCTATATATAATATATTGTTTACAAAACAATCCTAAATCCTAAAATAAATTTAGGGATATAATCAAGGATATATTCGGGGATACAATCGGGGAAATATTCGGGGATATAATCGGGTCGGGGATTGGTCCCCCCGTCCCCGTCCCCGTCCCCGTTTAAATAAGCGGGTTTTCCCCATCCCCGTCCCCGTCCCCGTTTATCGTCCCCAAACCCGCCCCATATATTTCGGGTTTCGGGTTTCCCCATCGGATTCGGGGTTTTTTGCCATCCCTATGTCAAATGCGTAAAACTTTTACAAATTTTTCTTAAAACATGTATGAAATTACAGGTGCATCTTCGTTTAAGAAATGATGGTGTAATTGTTGTATGATATGTTCAGGTCGCATATCCACATTGCGCTACATGCTTTGGACGTTGTTACCCCGGAGGATCATCTCTTATCATAGATAGCAAGCATTTGTTCGAGGGAATCACTCGCCTTTTGACAGCATCTTCCTCTAGACAATTACCAAAGAGAGTCCAAAGTACGGAGTCCAAAAATGTATCAGAAAATGGTAATCCACCTGCAGTTGAAAACGGAGATGTCAAAGGAACGGAGAATCGTAATGTGGTTGAGGAAGACAAAACCCCCGAGATTTCACAAACTCAGGAAAAACAAGATGAAGAATAAGCAGCTCAAACGCACACCCTCAGATTTGTATCTTAAACGAAAGTTTCAGGCATCGATCTTGAATGCTAGTAACGATGGGTTTGGTTAGAGAGAGTTTGTCTTTGTTTCTTGTTTCCTTATTGAGTTTATTATATTTTATTTAGTGTATATGTATCAATTATGAATTCGGAAGATAGTTTATTGGTGTTTCCATTGGCCTTCTTGTGTTCAATGTCAGAATCCGAAATCAGAGTGTTACGTACCCTTTTACTTATGGTTTCTGAGATTCAAACATATCATTTTTCAGATTTTAAGTTTGACATAAATTTGTGGTTTTTAGCAAATGAGGTGAGCTCGGGACCAGTAACATATGGACCGGTTGTAACAGTTGCTCACTCATTACTCCATTAGTCCATGAAATTAATCTTTAAAGAAAATCAAATGGGTTTATTTCAGATCTATTTTCAACTCACACAACAGGGAGCCAATTATTGATGCAAGCCTTATGGGCATTTGGTTCGCAGTGAAAGGAATTGGAGTGATTAGTTCCATTGACCAAATTTTATTCAAACGTTTGGTTTATCTTTGTAACAAGATTGAATTTCACGCATTTCATTATTCATGGATTTGGTCATTTTATCATAAGTTAGAATAATTTGAATTCAATTCCATTCCATTTACTCAAAAAAGATAAAATGGTCCCCATGTTACCAATCGGATTTACCAACCACCGGTGACCACCACCGACCTGAACCACCAACCCTGACCAACATTTACCTGAATCACTGCCAACCATCGTTCTGAACCATCGGCGACCACCGGTTCCACCAACCACCACTGTTCTCAACCAACTGACCACCACCGTGTTGAACCACCACCAACCAACACTGACCACCATTGACCTGAACCCTCGCCGACCACCGTTCTAAACCTCCAACGACCGCCACCGCGTTGCACCACCACCGACCACCGTTCAAAACCACCACCAACCACCGTCGTTCTCAACCACCGGCGATCACCACCTGGGACCACTACCAACTACCATTGTTGACCACATCGATCTGAAGCATCGTCAACCACCATCGATCTGAAGCACTGTCAACCACCATTGATCTGAAAAACCAGCGACCACCACTTGTGCTGAACCACCGGCGACCACCAGCAACCACCACCGTGCCGAACAGCCGGTGACACCAATGTTTTGAGCCACAATAGTTGAATTTCGATTTCAATGTTTTCAAAAAAGATTTTTGGTCATTTATTAATATTCCATTCAAATTTCAAAGCTATATTATGTGTCAAACAAACATATTCTAATTCCTTTTTCATTTTATTGTCTGTCAACCAAACATGTGGTCAAACTTAACAACATTTCATTCTAATTCCTTCAAAGCCAAATTCTTGTACCATGTATTATTTCATCCAAAAACACTTTGTAAACCAAAGTCCCCTTGTTTATTTGGTGTGGTGTTAATTCTTAAGACCTATGTTGATTTTTCTTTTGCTACGTGGTTTGTCCTTCATCACACATAAAACAGATTTCTTTTATATATTCTTATAAAATAGATTAAATGTTGTAATATATCTTTAATCATTTCATACAGATCAAACGTAAAGGAACCAGTAACCACCATTCCTGATTTTAACATAAAGATCAAACGTTATTTTGAGTTTTACGTGCTTGATCGTGTTATAAGAAAAATCAAATTGAACAACAATAATAGAGAAAACAAATTTGTAATTCTCATTTCTCACTAGTCAAAATCATTTTAAATAGGAATGAGATACAAGTTAATAGGTATTTTAACTTTATATATTTATCTCTATCTTTATCATTATATTTTTTTTAGATGATGACACACTAATGCTACAACACATGTTGTATTATTAGAAACTTATTTTTATTATATTACTAAAATTAACTATTTTTAAGATATACTTTTATCATTTTACATGTTTATAAACTAATTTTCAGCAAATATGATTTATTCAGCAAATAACTTTATCAACCATAAAATTAGTTTATTTTAGGATTATAGCCTCTAGGGGTGTTCATCAGTTGACATCCAATGGACGTGAGGGGGTCCAATCTGATCCGATCATCCACTGGATGTTGGCTTTTTCCAACCGATCCGATCCGATCATCTATTGAATGTTGGACTTGTCAAATCCAATTGATAATTTCGGTTCCATCAATGGATATTCTTATTGGATATCCACTAGATATCCATTGGATCCAATCAATTAATATTTTTTTGATCAAATTGGATCCAACCGACATCCCATAGATGATCTAATCATATCCAATTTACAATAATCCATGATGTTTTCCATAATTCATATATTAATTGTTTATGTTTTATAAGATGGATGACCATTGGATGGGTATTGGATGGATGAGCATCAGATGATATCTGGATGAGCATTAGATATGTTGGTCGGTTTTTTATTGGATGGTGAATTGGATCGGTTTGGTAGGTTCTAGTCGGTTTTGGACTATCATCCAAGAACAGATCCGATCCAATTGGATGTTGAATTTTTCCATCCAATCCGATCCAATAAAAATTGGATATCCAATTATTATTGGTCACTTATATTTATTTAAGAGTAAATTATGGATTTGGTCTCTGTGGTTCTCGTTTTTTTACTACTAAGGTCCATAAACTAGGGAAATTATGGATTGGGTCCATGTGGTATTCAATTTTGCACTACTAGGGTCCCTCTCCTTAACTTTGTTAACGGAGACTCCGTTAACTCAGGGGTATTAAAGTCATTTTATCTATTTTTATATTAAATTATTATTTTTTTATTTTTATTTTTTTTCTTTCTTTTTATTTTTTTTCTTTTTTTATATAATAAGAACTTTCTCTCTCTCTCTCTCTCTCTACATGTATCATTACATACAACCCCATGTCTACAATCATCGTCCCAGAATTGTTGAGCTGTAGTGCTTTGAAGAAGCGTAGAGCCTTTGTCCCAGAATCTGTGTCGAAGAATCTCTGAGGATTCGTCGAAAATTACAAGCCGGTTGAGTGTTTGATGAGAGAGAGCGAGAGAGCGAGAGAGAGAGAGAGAGAGAGAGTTGTCACCGGTCGGTCTGGGAAGACGGGGTTTTCATATCTCCAGGTTCTTTTTTTTTGCTCTGGTTTGAATCAGACAGGGTGTCAAGGTAAGGAAGGGAGAAGTCACGGTGATAAAGACGACCGGAGGATGAGTTGAAGGGTGGGTTGCCATCGGAGGATGGTTGTCGCCGGAGGGTAGGTTGAGGGTTGAAAGATGACGATGATGGTAGACATAGGGTTGTAGGTAATGATACGTGTAGAGAGAGAGAGAGAGTGTGAGAGAGAAAGTCCTTATTATATAAAAAAGAAAAAAAATGAAAAAAAAAATAATTTAATATAAAAATAGATAAAATGACTTTAATACCCCTGAGTTAACGGAGTCTCCGTTAACAAAGTTAAGGAGAGGGACCCTAGTAGTGCAAAATTGAATACCAAAGGGACCCAATCCATAATTTTTTTAGTTTAAGGACTTTAGTAGTAAAAGAACGAGAACCACAAGGACCAAATCCACAATTTACTCTTTATTTAATAGATCGGTTGACTTTCTTCTACACATCCCTTTGTTTTGTAAAGTTAAGGGGTGCAATATGTCGAAGGAAAGAAAAATTAGAAAAAGGTATTTAAAAACCTAATCTTCCTAAAACCCTCCAAATCTAACACCCAGATCGTTACAAGTAAAAGGTACGCTTGCTTAAACCCCAATTTGCTTTTGATATATTTTCGTTGTTGTTAGTTTCTGTTTCATACCACATAATAATTTTCTGAAATCTCCAGCAAGTTATATAGCATGATTCCATTCATGAGTTATTTCCCAGTTGATCCACTTTAGTTGCTTCTGGTTGTGTGATTGATTGATTGAATGCCATTGGTAGTATCGTTTTCTAATGCTGTTTTATTGAACTTCTTCTAGATAGGAATCAGGCCATATCCATTACTTCACTTATCTAGTAGAAATGACAGAATGATATAATTTCACAGGTCAACTTCTAAAAATTGAGACTTTGTTAACCCTCATTGACATTGGTTAAAAGTTTTCTATCATATCTAATCCATTTCATGAACAAATCATAGTTTTTGAAAAAGAAACCAATGAATCAACTCGATGAGAAAATGTGTGATTTTGAATGTTTGCTGTTCTTCTATCAATTTGTGTAGATCAGAACAAGGGGTTTTAACTTTTAAGGTGTAAGTCGATTGATTTTCCGATTACAAGTACATGGCATGCCATTTAAGCAATACTAACGGAGAAGTACTATGCATCTAAAATAATGGTATAGCACATTGAGTTTGAAAGTACATTGTCGTTAATGTCAAATCTTTAGTATGGATGGAATGGGTTAAAAAGGGGCTGTTTGGCAGTTGCTGAATGGTTTGGTGCTGGATGATTAAGAGGCTCTTATGATATGATGCAAAATGAAATATGGTGGTTTGGTAATTGTTGAGTATGAAATCAAGACTCTGAATAGTTTAGAGACATCCAAGATATGAAATCCTTCAGAGGTTTTTGGAACCATTAAGAGGCAGTCCATTTTTTTGCCAAACAGGATTCACCTCTTAACGATTCAGAGGTTGCCTCTTAATGGAACTGTTTCTTTCACCATAATCCAAATCCCAGGAAGTTAAACTGTTATTCTGAATATGGTTCTGCTAACAGTGGTTTGCAAATGGCGTCTGATGCGTCAGAGAGCATCGGGCAAAAGCCAAAGATACAGATATATTCGACACCAAATAATGAAGTCACCCCCTTCTGGAAAGGTATTATCTCTCTTGCATTGCATGCATACAAATTCACATATGGTGAAAGTTTTTTAATGCTAAATCTGTAAATGCTTCGCAGAGAAATACGAAAGGGATGCTAAAAAATATTGGGATGTCTTCTACAAACGTCATCAAGATCGGGTTGGTTTTGCTCTACCCTTTATATTCATAGTAATAATATATCAAGTGACAAACAGCTATGCTTGGTCGTCATTTCTGTCATTATTCATAATATTTTAAAAGTATATGTATTTGATATTCAAGGGTAGGGAAAGTTTGCTTTACATTCTGGAAAACATCCATGGTCTTTATTTATATCTATATCTTTCTTCTTCCACTGCCCCCTCATGGTGGTAATTTAACCAGTACATTCTTATGATATGTAATTTCTGTTTAATTCTTTTTTTCCATTGATGCTTTTAGCTTCCACTAGAGGTTAAGATTGTGACTTTGTTTTTCAGTTCTTTAAGGATCGACATTACTTGGATAAAGAATGGGGGCACTATTTCTCTGTGAGTTCAAAGTATTTACTTGGCTCTAATTTTAAGTTTAATGATACTTAGAAGAATATATAACCCTTTCCACTGTAAGAAAGCTGATTATCTTTGTTATTTCAGGAAGAAAGGGGGAAAAGGGTTTTTTAGGGTAAAATATTTATATATATTTTTTCTGACAAAAATTTTGCTGCTTTATTTAAAAAGTTTATCATTTTTATACTATCTGATATTATTTAACTTTTCCAAACTATTAATTTTTTTTCAGGTTGGATGTAGCTGGAAACACCACTTTCCTTTAGCTGCTACCTACCCTGGTATATTTATTCATGCTTGTGACTTCCGCCCAGGGGGGTTTACTTGGTTTAAAGGTTGTTTTTTGCTATTTTTTTCTATAAATTTGATTAATTCTTATGTGGATCTATTCTTGCCTTGAATGTTAAGCTATCTAGTATAGTTAAGAATTTGCTTTGACAAACCCTTTGGGGTTCTATAATAAGGTTTTTGTACTGGTTTTTAAAGTCCTTTTTAAGATGTTTTTCCCAACTCGTTTAAAGACCATAGAGTTTAAATTTTAATCCCCAAAAGCAACGGGTAAAAAACCCCCATCCTGCTTGTGACTTTTCACCGAACAGTGATTGGTAATATTAAATTTTTGTAAGGTTCTTACACCTAACAGAAAAAATATAATATAAATATATATAAGAGAGAGAGAGAGGAGAGAAAAGAGAGAGAAAGGTTCAAATGAGAAGTCTAAAAAAAAACAAATAGAGAAGTGATTTCAACCGTTGATACGGTTGAGACATAGTTGACTAGTCAAAGATTCGGCTTTGACCAGTCAAAAGCCACAATCTTTGGCTATCAAAGTTCGGTTTGGGCACGAT